>DWON01001493.1:0-24208 GCA_018251015.1 Phocides pigmalion okeechobee
ATCCAAATACAATTTCAAACATGACCGAATTACTATCTGAGCTCGAACGTATATGCGTTGCTTCTCCTCTGGATTAAGATGGTTGTCTTGCTTCAGGGTGTGGCTGGCAACCGCACCTCACCAACGGAAACACAAGTAATGTTTTTTTTATGAGGGTGGCGGTGGTACCACCCCGGACGAAATATAGTTCTCCCACTTTTTAGTTTAACATACATTGTATGGCGTAAAGGATGTTACACGTCTGTTGGTATTTCTGGAAATATAAAAAAATACCGATGAAATTTTGCCTTTTATAGATTGAAAAGTACTTGGCTGTTAGTCCTTACATCGAAATTACTTTAATAGACGATGTATTTGCATTTGCAGCAACAACAGCAGCAGCCGCAGCCGCAACAAGTGCAACAGGCGCAACCGCAGCAGGCGCAGCCGCAGCAGGCGCAACCGCAGCAGGCGCCGGCGCAGCGGCAGCACGTGCCGGCGCCGGCGCAGGCCACGCCGCAGAGCCAGAAGAAGCGGCTGCTGGCGCTGGCGCAGCAGGAGGCGCAGGCCAAGCAGGAGCAGCCGCAGGACCCCGCGCACCACTACACCGTCGCCGTGCGTATACACTTTACTACTTTCGTCGCCAGTTTATGGAGGGGAGGTACCCCAACTGTTAACTAATTTTGACAGAACTTTACGCAAAAAAAATGTAACATAAACGCCCATTTCAGTCGATTAGAAATCACAAAATTATGGATGTATATAAGTTGACGTATTAAAAAATGTAAATATTTTTTCTTTCTCTTAACCCCCCTTTCTCCCCTTTATGTATGCTCATGTGTCCCACTGTTGCACAAGTCTTCTTGATGTAAAAAGAGTAAGTAGCATACAAGCTTTGGCTTCTTTATTTTAAGTAGTCGCTGCAATCTTTGTACATATACATACCACCTCAGACAGAACTCGCATCTGAAACCGCACGTAGGTGCGTTGCTAGTCCTGAGATCTGAATCGTTCGCCTCGCTTCTTTGTTTAGTTAACAACCGCACCTTTTTCTCCACTATAGGAGGACAAAATTTTATTTATTTCTTATACGTCGACGTCGTCAACGTTTTTTTATATAGTCCTAAAATAAAAGTAACCTAAGTTGCTCCTTATACATCAGCTATCTGCCAGTGAGAATCCCGTCAAAATCGGTCTAGCCATTCCCGAGATTACCCGGAACAAACAGACAGACAGACAGACAGACAAAAATTGTAAAAAATGTATTTTGGTGTATGTATGTATACATACATATGTATTTATTATACAGCACCTGTATTAATATTACAAACAGACACGCAAATTTTAATTATTGGTATATATACTTATTTTTTGTATGGTTTCCAGAACGGATCAACGGTCCGCCAAGCGACCGACTACCAGTGCAATCAGTATGTGCCGGCGCAACACAACAAGCGGGATAGCGTAAGTACTATTATTCTCTCCAATTACTATATTGTATTGTATACTTTTCTAGTTACTGTATTGTCTCTCCAAACCCTTTACCCTTTCCTATTTTACTGCATTTATATATGTGTATATAAAACGTTTTTGAAGTCTGTAACATATAGGAAAGTTAATTAAAACGGTTCGGTCACAAATGAAACAGCCGTCTTTAAATCGGCAATGCATTGGTGAATTGTGCTTTCCATCTGTTAATTGATGAGTTTGCAAAATTTCAATGGACAAAAAAGTTTTTCCGCGTAATGTCTGTTTCACAAAAAATATTTTTCAACATTTGTCTTTTATAAATGTCTCACAAGTTACAGAGATATGTTTAAAAGCCATCGTAAAATATATATCGTACACAACAGGATCCATCGATATTATATATAAAAGCATAATATATACATATATTGTATGAGATATATGCAAATAAGATATATAAAAAAATGTCCTAAAGTTTCAATAGAATATATTAATGTGTTACAACAGAGCGGCGGTTGTCGCGAGTACCTGCCGGCCGTGAGCAGCGCCGTGAGCGGCGTGGGCGTGGGCGTGGGCGTAGGCGTGGGCGTCGGCGTGGCCGTCAACGGCGTGGGTGCGCTGGGCGGCGTGGGCGTGGGCGTGGGCCCGCCCGCCGCGCACAAGCACGCCGCGCACGCCTGGCACCATCACCCGCATCCGCACTACAAGTGAGTATCTTTTAGTCCGATTGGGGAAATACCACCGCCACCCTCATTCATGACCTGCCTTGAAACGTCTCTTGTATGTTATGCGTGTTTCGCTTGGTGATGTGCGGTTACAGGCTACACCTACATGCCAGACTATTGTCTTAGATTTCAGGAGGACCCACGTATGTATGTACAACTTGAGATAGCTCTTTAGTTCCGTTTTATGTACCTCAAACGGAATGGAAGTGCTATCTTAGGTGGATGTTCTGTTGTGTGTGTGTGTGTGTGTGTTTACTTTGCGCAACACACTTGCGGCTTGTACACATCAATTGTGTACGTACAAATCTGTATGGATTACGGGCGAACACGAGTGCAATGCTTACGCCGTCGTTATAAGACGGAAGTCGGTCAGTCGGCTGTATATTCGTGGATACCACACTGATGCTAAAAAAAATTAATATTTGTGTGAAGTGTCGGCGCATCTCCAGTCTACACAAAATAACTCCAGTTCGGTGCCGCCTCCCGCAATCCTGAATTGATCTAATACATGAGTACTGCAAAGTGTTAACACCGTACAACAAGTGTAACTTCCCACATACATACATTCTAAAGGTGGTAGAGCCTTAAAGCTCGCCCGGGGCGGCACCACCGCCACCCTCATAACCCGCCGTAAAACAACATGTTCTTCATGTATTGTGATTCGGTTGGGGAGGTGTGGTTGGCGGGATACAAATCATTGGAGGCGACCATCTTAGTCCTCAAGAGTAGGAACGCATCCGCGTCCATCATTAACTAAAACTTCTGTTCTATTTGAGATTGGCCGCGGTTGTCCATGGGCTGCAGTGACCACTTAACACCAGCTGGCCTGCATGTCCGTTTCTTACTCTTTCACAATAAAAATAAATACAGTATTGATATTATTATACGTGTTATTTATAATGTCATATTTGCAGGAGTGCAAGCGGTGGCGTGCTGTCGCCCGGAGGGGGTGTGTCGCCGGGGTACCTGCCCCCGCCCCTATATGTACCTACGTATCATTATCACACGTGAGTTGATAAATTGGTTTATGATGATTCATTGTTATGTAATATTAAGGTGCGTATTAGAGAGGATGATGATTGGATTCAGATTGTTTATTAATTTGAAGAATAAATGATTATAAACAATGACTGATTCGTAATGAGAAGGATTAGACCATAGTCAACATTCACGAAGTACAAACTAGCAGATTTAACATAATTTTTTGACGGCTATTTCACGATTATAATGTTTTCCTTCTTCGTTTAAATTATAAATAATATTAACAGAATTTTTTTTTATTTCTTCAAACCAAAACATGTGATATTTGATATATTAGTTTTACATTATTGAATACACAAAAAAATTAGAAATAATATTTGTGGACAGTATCATACGATATAAAACTGTGTTATAACTATGTAAGAAGAATAACTAGAGATTCTTAGAACGTCCGTGTAATGTTTCAGTGGGGGAGTGAGCGGAGTAGGAGGTGTGGGCGGCGTGGGCGGCCCTCCCCCCGCGCACCACGCCAGCGGCTCGCGCCTGCCCGGCTACCTGCAGCCCTACTCGCCCACGTACCTGGTGCCGCAGCACCCGCAGCAGCACCTCTGGTACACCGACTGAGCCCCCGGACCGGGGACGTGCCACAGTACCGGGATAAAACACCCCCTTGAGGAACATCAGTGGACAAATACGCAATTCCATGGGTTCAGGGAACATACAACAGCACCGGTCTGAGGACGTTCCCTCGGAGGACACCCAATGCCTGCTGTACGAATGCATTAAAATTCGACTAAAGACTTTGCCTTGAGGCACGCCGTAGTATTTGTTTGAAAATAAAACCAAGAATTTATAAATTAGTCTGCATTTGCTGACTTGAAGATTTGAATACATTTGCTGATTGGAAGCAATGACTGTATATACCGTATAATTATGCTGCTGATTTCCAGCAAATCAATAATGATCTAGAATTTCTAGAGAATCATATGCTATGAATAAAGTTTAGTGATTTGATGAAGATACAGATGATTTTAACATTAAGGCAAAAGTTAAAAAAAAACTTGCTAGTTTTATCGAATACAAATCAATTATATTGATTTTGCGGTGTATGTCTCTATATAATGGAAAAAGTACTAGAATATGTACGGAAAATATTGAATTATGTATCTCGAGGCAGGGCATTGTGGGTGTGGAAATGTATAATTTATAACAAAGAATACGAAATGAATAGGAATCGAGGATTTTTCGACGACACGACTGTCTCGACGCGAGATGAGGAAGGAAGTTATCCGGAAAATTAGTGTATTTATTTTTGAGTCGTTTTGGCGTGGTCTCGGTGGCCGAGGATAGCGCCGGCAGACGGCTGAAGGACGTTCAAAGTGTAACGAAATTTTTATAGTAACGCTCGCTGCCTTTGCCGACCGACGGGACGGGGGAGTGTATGGTTGGATACACTCCGTGGTCCCGTCGGTGAGCAATGGCGGACGAGCGGCGATTATTTAAGTAACCAAAATTTGTACCGATCGATTCTATCACACTGCAATTTTTTAACACAAAACTATGTCTAGTGTGTTCGGCGCGAGTATACAGTTCCTTGTCATATTTGACACACATATGTGACACACCGCCGCCGATCGGTTGGATGGCTATTCAGTGGTAATAGTCGACGGTATGTTTGTACAAATATGAATTTTAGGTATGAACCGTTTTACTTTGTATTTTTTTTTAATATTCACCATGTGTTGCGGGAGATTGTGCATAGTCGCGGCCGCTCCCCGGGGACGGACGGAGCGACGGTAGCTTAGTTCGGGATTTTTTTTTCAATAATCGAGACATGTTTATTAAGTCGCGTGTAGGTAGTAGCGACCGCGTATCGATGTATATGGATTGTAAATTGTGTTTTTTTTCGTTAATTATAATATTGCCGCGGAAGCGAAGCGAGTAGATTGCATTTACTAATATTTTATCGTAGATGTTAGTGTTTCTACCAAATCATTGTAATGGGTGGTATGTGTAAACGCCCGGGTTCTCGGTTCTCCCGACGCCCGGGGTCGACTATGTGTATCTGGGACTTTGTGTTTTGATCCCAAAACGGAATTTAATGACGTACAAGTAGAGTTGTACAGACGTACAGAAGTTTACTTTTCACTATATCGAGGAGCGTGTCCCTCCGTGGATCGTGAGCAGTTCTGTCCGTCTGTTAACTTTAATTGTAACCGTTTGGGACTGACGACAAAAGTCGCGTCGATTTCCGTGCGTTTGTAGCGCGCGTACATTGATCGCAGCGGAGTGATTTAGTTACGTGACGGTGAATTTGTCAATTACGGTTTTGATTTTATATCGTGTAACGTAGATCGTAATGTTTTGCTTTAGATTACTATTACTATTATTATTATTGTGAGATTTATCTATGTTTTACGTTGACGTTGCGTTCCATATCACGTAGCGTAGTTTATTATCGTACATACATACATACATACAAACAAACAAAAAAGCTGTGTTTACTACCTAATATAACGTTCGTACTAACGGAATATTTTATATCGTGTAGATATCGTAGGTTGCGGTGGCGGATATATAGCTTTAGATTTGAATATGTGACTTTTATAAATGTTACTAGTACACACTTAACTTTGATCGTGTAATATGTAATTATTATGTATTCGCAGTAGATAGAACAAAAATATGTATTACAATTATTAATATCCAATCGTTCTATTAGTCGGTGTTAGTTGTACGTTGACTGTGTTCGTTTAAGTTTTATCGGTAGGTGTTTAGCGAGTTGCTGCTGACGAGTGTCGGTGGCGCGGCGAGGTACCACCGGGTGCTTCGTCCTGGCGGGCCCACTTTTATAACTTTAGTTTAACCCCTCGTTAATAAACGGTTTTGATTTTTAACTATTCAGGAATCGTCCATTCATTACACGGTGCGAATTTGATGATTTTACACCCTAGAGTCATATGTCAAATATTTGAGTATATATGTTTCAGAACACTGTAGACGAGTTATTTAACAAAAAAAAAATATCAATTTTACATCCATCTGAAGTCACATTTTACGCATTTTCTGAATCATGAATCAATATACTTTAGATTTGTTCTTAAAAATCATATTTTTTTGTACAATTGCAGATAAGAAACAGTAAGTTCTTTTGACTAAGCCCAATTTTCTTAAATTTTTTTAGTAAATTATTTTGCCTCCGTTAGTAACCTTTTTTTACGATCTAAATATAAAATAAAAAATTAAACAAGTTACAAAGAATTAAACAGTTAAACGTAACATAAAAGGTGAGCCTTATTTAACTAGTAAACCGTCGGTGGAACCACGGTTTTACCGGGGAGATACCAACACTGCACTTACAGTTTGCTGTAAACTAATTCTTAATATTTCTATTATCTTAATATTAATATTTGTATTGAAAATGTGGTTACCGGTTACGCTGCGAACTGAAACAACCATTTCTAGCATCAAGAGTAGGCACACATCTACATACGACCTTAAGGATTTCAGCACCGTTGGAGATTGGACGTGGATGTCTATAGGCTGTAATGGCCTCACTATAGATGGCTTGCACGTACATTTACTACTCTTGTGACACGTAAATATATTTACAAGTGACTTAAGAGTGTGAATCAATACTATACGGAACTTAACAATAAGTTCTGTATATTATTCAAATATGGCGAGTGTAATTTGTGGACGTTATTTCCTTGAGCGACCTTGTATATAAGTTTTATAGCTAAGTGTACAAGTCCCAGTCATTACTACCCGCGGCTTCAACACCCGTTGTTTCACCAACTCTCCTTGTGTCGGTCTCGCGCTGCTCTCGTGGGGTTTATTTTGTAGGTCACGTAGATTTTTATTGTATTGGTTTAATTATGGTTTAATTGAAAATACTAAAAAAAAAAACATTTTTTTTTTCCTAGCTTTTACTTTAAGATCGCCCGTTTTTACGGTAATATGTTTAAATAAATGACAATTGGATGCTAAATCATTTTTGATTGCGTTAAAGTTAGTGCGTACGCTTTGCTGCTCGACAATAATAATTACGTTTAGTTGTACTTTGTTACACTTTAGTTAGTTTACATTATGTTCTTTTATCCTTAGTTGCACATAGTTATATATTTCTTATGTATTTTTTACACCCCGAGAGATTGCATGGAAGTGCTAAGTTTCCACTACGTCTATGTATTACCACATTTTCAAAAATTACTTCTACATATGTGATTATGTTACTTACTTAATACTCTCTACATGCCATCTAATTTCTAGAAATTAATTTACTTTGACCTATATTTGTTTATGTCTATATGATGCTGCAAGTATTTTGATTTCTAATCAACGTCTTTCAAATATTCTTTTACGTCATTTAAAAGAATGTTTTTCGTTCCATGCAACTCTGCTTATTATGGACCTAAGTTTGAGGATGTGCCTTTAATTATGAATAATTTAAATCTGTAAATTTTACTTTTTAAATTTTCCTTATAATACAATTTAATTTCTACGGGAAATGTTATTTTAAAGTTATTTTCTTAAACATTGTCTTATGTGTTTAGATGTAATTCGCTCCTGCATCAATGAATGAGGTACTTTTTAACATAGAATATAAAAAATCAGAGTTTTGAATTTCTTTGAGAAACACGTCTTGTACATGTTAAAAATGATAATTTGAACGTATTTTTCACTTTTTGCCGTAATTATTTTGTAATTTTTTGCCTCTTTTTTATTATTCAAATGATACTTATACTAATTTTATAGCTTTAACTTTAAAAATATATTTTTTTTTCATTGAATAATATATCGAATGATTTTAATAGACTTTTATATGTCAAAAGGCGCATCCCTTATCCCTAGGTGCACATGTAGTTGCTGGGGGATGCAAATAACGGTTTTTATTACAGAGCTAGGTTACGGTTCTGTAACAAAACCAGTTTTCCCGTTTTTTTCGGTTATTCTGACAGTTAGCATAAGTACAAAATCGTTATAAATTACTTTTTATTACAGATTTTATATTGAGACTGCATTTCTTTATAATTTAGCTACCTACTTGCTTAGCATAATACTTCTTGGCACTTTTTCTTCTTTCACATATAGAATAACAGTTATAACCGGGTATCTTAGCTTTGAGAATCGGTTTCTTGAATGAATATTCAAACAAAGCCTGAAAAATATAATATCCCTTAAATGAGAAATAATACAAAAAAAAGTTCATGGAGTAATAACCGAGAAAACGGTTTGTTAATTGGTAACCGGAATAAACCGGTTTGTTAATTAATAACCGGATAAAATCGGTTGCATCCCCCCAGTGACGAGCTAGACGGCCCCGGAGGCTGTGAATGATCTCTGTTCAGTGGCGCGCTGCACTCTCACCCTCCGACCTGATCGCGTGTAATATAAATGGCTAAATAATTATATACAACCTTATTTGCCTTAATAGATATACGTTTGTTGACTGTGACGGCTCATATAATATGTACAATCTTTTTTTGGGAAATTATCTTTAGGAATAGTACCTAAGATCCGTTCAATATTTGATATGATTAACGATTATTAATTTTATTACATATATTTGAGCAAATCATGGATTTTAGTTTTAAAATAATATATGCATTTTTTTTCAATTTGATTTATTGATCCACAGTTTACTATGAAGCCTCTAAATAATAAGTAATTCCATGAGGACTTTTCCTATTATCTATAAGTCTATATAATAATATGTTCAAGGATTGTTAGTAAACGTGTACAATACAAACTTCATCAATAATTTTATTCTATTTTTTTTTTACAAAAATTGTGAATTCTTTATTATTTACTATTGATAATATAAATCTTAAGGTTGCTCCCATTTGTGGGGAGGCGCTGTGTTCAACAGTGCGAACATATAAATTTGCAGCCATCGGTTAAATACTAATTAATAATAATATAATATAAATAATTTAATAGATATAACTTCAATTATTTATCATGAAAAATATATTGCAAAAAATATAATTTTACTTTCCAATAAAATATACGAATTTTAACAAGCAATTGACGTTGTAATTAATATATGAGCGGTTACAGCAACATGTGTTTAGTAATTATAATTAGGATGTTTTACGGAGTTTTGGGGTTAATTTTTAAGCTTATAATTGATGGAATGTTAACAAATTTCTTTACGTATAATTTTTTTGTTAATTTGCAAACTCATCGCTTATACATAATAAGTTAACATTGCCTTCATGTATTTTACGTTATTTACGTTATTATTATAACAATAGTGTGTATATGGGGCATATGTCGAATGGAGCACTCAACAAGAATCGTGTCCGTCGGTGCGTCTGCGGTTCGAGAACGGCCCCAATGCTAGTTCTTAGCAAGTTTATCTGATTGTAAATTTATTTTGGGTTGTTGCAATAAAAATTTTGTCTCGTGTATAAAATCGTACCGAACAGCAATCGAATGGACGCTGTGCCCCGCTTTGTGTATATTTAGTTGTAGACGGTCCCACGCACCGATGTATTAATGACGAATCATTGTAATGTTTTAATATTAATGTACAAATAATCTGTACCCGTTGAGGTGTTTTAATGTTATTTAGTTTTCATTTATTGTTTTAACATCGACGAGAGACTTGCAAGTATGTTCGCTTCCACTGTGATTATTGTGAAACTATAATTATTATTTAATAATTATTCTCTATTATCGTGCCGGTGAAACTATTATCGTAGTTTTAATTTGATTTAAATGATTTTTTTTGTATGTAACATTTTAATTTTTGTGTACAGTACCTGCGGGTACGCGCTGAGAGCTAATTTTTATGTAATAATGGGTATTTTATGTTTTAATTTAGTTTAGTTGCTTGTCACACAAGGTGAGAAACGTTAATATAATTTAAATTCGTTAGGTGGTGATTAGGGGACAGCACTGATGTTGCGTTAAGGTTTTTCTTCAATAATAATCGCATAGTTATTATGAAACAATTGTAAATAAACATCCAAGTACCCCTTTTTATTTTACTTTTATTTTTATCCCTTTTCCTTTTTCCTTTGGTTTTTACACCCATCACTTTTATTTATAGTCACATTACTTTTTTTTTAACTTTTTTTGTTAGTTAAATTATTTTTTAATTTCCAAAAGAAGGATGTTATATATTCCTCTATATATTTTTTATTAATAAATGTAGTCTAATTTTTGATGGGACGAAGTACAGTTGAATTATATTATGATAGCTTGATTTAGGAGTCTGTGAGTGAATTAATAATTATACCGTATCACTCTCTATTATAACTGGAAATAAGGTAGGTCTAAAGTTTATTTGGCGAGATTGCCGGTAGTTTATTATAAGCGTAGTGGGCCCGTCATCGACTTATACTCTGTTGCTGTCGTGCTACCGCTGAATTGGTAGAATTTTGCATCTGTGGTCCATCACGCTGTCACGAGTTAATATCAACGCACACTTCACGAAACTTCCTCGATTAATCTTCGTTTAGACAAAATATATTTAAAAGAATATGAATAAAATGTTTCTAAATTCTCTATGAACGATTCTATCGGACCACAGCGTTTTTCTTAAGCAGTAAGTATCGCTGCTGATCAAGCTGACTCGGACCTTGTCGCATGGTAATAGAGTATACAATAGCTTGATCGGCGGCTGCCACGCACAGGCATGCTATAGTCAATAGTGGGCGAAGTCGCCAAGCTGCTGTCTCGACAATAACCCAGTGTCAGACAATAATCATTAATATTATTTGCCTCAGTAGTTCATTTCGTTGGCCCCTTATTAGCGATGGCTGAGACTGGGGTTGGAATCGACACTGATATCCGATTTCTGTTGATTTAGTACTCAATTTTTGACAAATAGTTGGTCAACTGAAATATTTAACTCAAGGTTCGTGTAACTTATTTTGATTATAATCTGAACGGTGACAATATTTTCTGTTTACCGTGGTTACCGATAGAAGATACACAGAAAAATATTCAGGATTCAAAAAAGAAACCTACTGTCAAATTTTATACCAATTTACATAATGACTTGCTGTAATTTTAACACTTACAAATCTACGAAAAATATATCTTTAATGGATCCGACCATTAAGGTTATATTTTCAATGTAGTGCAAATGTACCTTCCTATAATCGTCAGCATTTATGTAGTTCAGATTCAGTTCGTGATTTAAAAATTTAAATTCTTCAAAATAAAAACAATTCAGCAATATCAATTAAAGAAACACTGTTGAATCCGTTATTAGGAGTTCCTAATTAATAGTTATTAATTTGGAATTAGTTGCACATAACCATGGGCTGGACTGACCACAAACATCAAAAGTAATAATTGCCGTTTCTTACTATTATTACATAAGATACTACATAATTTTGTCATTACTTAAATATTTCTGAAGTTAATGATTACTAACTTATTATAGTTACTATTTTGCCACAAATTGAGTAATGAATTAGTGTTTTCAGATCACGTGTCCTCCGCCAGCAGTCTCGGACATTATAGAGTCAATAGTTTCTACGTACCTTAGGTTCTATATTAAACCAGTGTAGTGTAAATAAATTACCTACTTAACGTTTTAATACCATTCTTTTAAGCACACTTAATACTAGCAGCGTTTCATAAGATCTGATAAAAAGCTAGTATGCGGTCGGGCAACGAATCGTCAAGAATAATGCCACCTGTTTTAAAACAATATTTTGTCAAACATTCAAAAGATACACAATATACAGTTGCAACAAGGGAATATATGAAAGTGGCCGAAAATAAAAAAAGAACATTAAAAAGTTATCAAAACAGTTCGACGAAGAATGTGGCGCCCTCACTCTAATTTTTTAAATCGTCACTGTCAACTTTTAAATTTTTGATCAAAATTTCTCGTCACCCTGTAAATTTTTACTACAGACAGACATTTGTCAGTATTTGACACTAGATAAAAGTTCAACAACAAAACAAACTGATAACTAGACCTTATTATATTAAACTGTCTACTTACCTGTAAATACTTTTAAATGTCGAGAAAAGTTGCAACATTGATTTTTATGTGATATTTATATTGTCGCTCGTAATTATAACTTCCTTATACACTAGAATAGAGTTTTAATGTTATATAATCTAATGTTCACGTTATCGTGTTTAAAGAGAAAATAACTAATATTCATCTTTGTCTTGTACTACGTGTGAATTTTTACTCAGATTTTTACAGCTTTTTGCATTAATAACTTTAACTATTTTTTTCCGAAAAGTTAATCCTAGATATACAATGAACACCAAAATAATTAATAATTAAAATAACATTTAAACATTTTCGTGTGGTTATCGTGATTAGATACGCCTAGAGTAGATATATTATTTATTTTACTGATATGTATGTGTATATGTAACTAATTGTTAAGTATCAATCAATATATTCAATTTATATGATTATAAACACAATAGCCAGTAAAATATCTGTTTTGCTCTCCACACGTAAGCGAATAAGTGCGTTAAATGATACGAAAATCGTAATTATTATACTTACATTTTTAAATATACATATTTATTGGTGTTTTCGATGTCGTATTGTTCTCCACAATTTACTCACTTTTATCTTCGTCTATGATAAATTTCAATATTGACTGAATGTTACTTAATGTTTACATGTGCTTAGTATGCTTTTCATAAAATACCTAGAATATGCACCTACATATAACTAACAAATAAGTCGATGAAGATTACAATTAATATTTTAAAGAGCGCACCGTATTTCGATTAGAATTTTGTATCCTAATATAAGAAAGTTAGACCTCAATCGACACAATAAAGAATTGAAAATGGTAACCTCAAGATGCGCCTTCGAGTCGTAGTGGACAGAGTGGACAAAGGTCCGGGGTCAAGGCGCAGATGTATCGTAAGCTCTCTAATTACAAGTCTGATGTCTCAAGTTTCTTATCGTAGCATTTGATAGTTAGTGTGCTGCTAAATTTAGGCTCTATAGTGTTAACTTTTATAATCGTCGCTCGATATCTACCTAATAGGTATGTGTGATAATAACAGTAAGCTTTCAACTAGATGAAGTACAATGAATTCTATACTTATAGGCCAATGTTTATAAACATTATTTTTACACTGTCTATTAATATAAATGTGATTTTGTCTGTAGCTCGTAACGTTTTAGATTACTGCAGTCCAGTGTGTCTACTCGTCGTTTGCTTTGAACTAAGCTATTTTGTTTAGTGTCTAAATTTATATTATAATGAGAATAGGTACACGCCGTAGATATTGTTTTAAAGGTTTTCTAAAAGTCCGATTTCTTTGTATAACTTCAAGATACCATTTTACGCAACGCATCAAAAAACTTACACGCACGACTATTTTTTGATTATTTCGTCAGTTGACAGATACAAAATCATTTAAGTCTTAGGTGATTCGGATTTATCGTTTAGTTAATATCGATGTGGAACAGTCGCCAAGTTTTTAAACATTTCCAAAAATGATAAAATGTAATTGAAGCATTTTTACTATTTATTTATTTTTTAACTTTAAATTTCTTTCAAAATGCTAGGAGCGTAACTTGTGATTTTTCCTGTCAGCAGACGATTTGTCGAGTGCGACAAATGTTTATCACTTCGGAGACGGCGTGTCGTTGCGAGCGGCAAGGTGTCTGCGAAGTGTCGTGCGCGCCACGCGAACTATCTTATATCTTATCATCAACGCAAATCTGTTCTCACCAAAATATTTTGCCGTCCAAGTATCGTACCTCGTACGACAGACATACAGCTGGACTGTTCTATTTACTACTCGTATATATTTCATTTTATCTACGATTCATATTTCGACACAAACCGACTTTTTAAATTAAACTATAATTAGACGTGTAAGGTATTTTATATTTATCTAGAGCTTATAGAAGGAATAGGGCTGTAGTCGACTAAAAGTGTGAAGTTAGTGGGATGCCAGACTTCCATTCAGATACAGGCAGGCAAGCAGAATTAAAGTTCGATCGGGGAGGTACCACTTACACCTTCACAACCTGTCGTTATGCAACTGTTATATTTCGGTTGACGAACAAACGAGGTGACCGTCTTAGTCCTCAGGAGAATCAACATATCTACATGCGACTTCAGGCAGAAATTCAGGCTTGTTTGAGTTAGTATACGGTGTCCATGAGCTGTGGCGACCACTTGGCGTCAGGTGGGCTGCACACTCGTTAGTTTCTATTCATGCATAAAATCGTTGAACAAAGGATCTAATAAAGTTAACTTTACTTCATAACGTTAAATAGATTTCCATTCCCAGATTTTTTTCGTTATTTTAATGTAATTGGTATAATGCATTTGAGTATGCTAACCAAATCAAAATTAAACCAATGGGATGTTAATCCTGCACACAAAACATTCAGAATGCTTAAATAGTATTTAATGTTACCTGCCTTCTTATTTTCAAATATCTTGAAATATCTAATGGTATTTAAAAATAATAAACAAATATTATTTCGTGGTTTATTTTATGGTTTCATATAGCTTACATATGAATCAATATACAAGAAAGGAGTACTTATATAAAACCCAAAAAAAGTATCATCTATGAGTATACATATTACTTTCGATGTGGAGTTTTGCAAAAACTAAGTGTGCTCTTTATTAGGTCATATTGATTTCCATTACAGAAATGGTCAGATCTCTGAATTAATAATTTAAGTGTATTATGGATGGGAATACATTGTCGTTACTTTGACCTTAGACATAAAAAATCGCTATTAGGTATGTGTTTGATAAATACACTAAAGACAGTATTCATTATTACTTATATTTATTATTAATCTATAAATATTATAAAACAAAGTCTGTTGTTTTTGTAAATTGGGCGGGAAATTAAACAGTTAAGTTCAATATAGTAATTCAGTCGTCGTTCGACATAGATGTTTCTATTGTTAGTTTTTGCAACTAGGTAATGATTGGATGAATATAAGAAGTAAAAATAATGTAAGTAAATATAAACTCTATTAACCGAAGTATTTAAAATGAAATGAAGGAACTCTGGCATCCAAATAACTTGTACGTTTGAGAATATCAGGGATATTTTAGCGGTAGCGTCGGCTTTTTAACCTAGATGACTTATCAAAGATTTATACAAGCTATCGGTGTAGTGTTATTTGCATAGAGTTAGTATGTGTCTATTTTATCTATGCGTCCCGCCCTGCGGCACAGTGGTGCAGTCGGCTAAATAGGACAAACATTGAAGCATTTCCATTTTAAGTTCACGTTAAGAGGGCCGATGCAGTTGTTTAGCTGAAGTATGTTTGTCTGTGGTATAGTTCTATCAAATGGGATAAAATGGGAATTCAAATCGACCGATTTGAATGTGGTTTTAGTTACTTGAAAGCAGATTTCATTGCTGGTTCTGTGCTGTTTTATGAAAATCTGTTTAAAATTATTAAGTTTTTCAACATTTTGTATAAGATTTGCATTTTGAATTGAATTTCGTATATTCCTATTTATATGTGCAACATACAAGTTTTAAGTAGCATTTTATTATGAGAAAATTCATTTGAAACACTTATTTGTGTAAACTGACAAATAAATATTCTTACTTAAGCATTGAATTTTACAAGATTGTGACTAAACTCTTCGTTCAGGCATGTGTATTACGACGATTTGTATGGACGTTGTACGTTGTCACTGTTTTAGGTACCATAGAGAAAATAGTGTGAGCGAGCCTTAAGAAATTGGATTTGTATTCAAAAGCCTGTATGCCCTCTGCGTGTTCTATTGTCAAGTGAATAAACTGGGTCCTATCTTAATTGTAGATTCGTACCTACCTTGTTTAGAATTCTTTCGCAACTGCGCCAGTGTGACGCACTGCGAACATTTTAGAAGACGCCGTTTGATTGTATTAGATAGGTTACTGAGATTATTTCTATATAATGTGATTTCGATGTCCAGATTATTCAATATTTGCTGTCTTCTATATTACGTGTTAAGGATATCCTGTTAGCGTCCAGTATGATCTTTGTGTCTGTGTCTATGCGGCGTTTAGTAGCGCCGCAGTATCGTATAAACATACCTAACACCTATTTATGCTAGATTAGTTTCAGTAAACTTAGGATTACGACCAAATTAGACGGTAATTTAAATATATCTTAACACACAAATATTAACGTTACCTGTACGCTACGAAGCACTTGTGCAGACAAGGGGACATTTTAAAAGTACAAATTTATCAAACGTTCCCCTCGATCTGCGATGCTTTAAAGCTCTTTTCTTATATACTTAGTATTATATAAGAGAAAGAAGTTGCATTCAAATTGTTTCTAAAGTCTTTCTGAACTTTACCTAAATGTCGTGTTAGATAATTCGTCACGTTCAAATTTGGTGTTTCATCTTTTGAATATTTGAAAATTTCCGAGAAATTATTTAAAAATTGTACACGATAACCTCATGTTTAATTAAATTATTTATTAATCACTTAAATGTATTAGAATTGTGTAGAGTTATAGTTGAATATCGGTGACAGGATCACGTTTTCGAATTAAATCGTAATTTTATAACAATTGATGTGCCTAAGTGTAACTGTATTAATGTAAATGTATATACTATAGTAATTGAATAGTACGTTATTTATTGCAAGTCTCAGGGTGCGGGTGGCATGGTGATTTACCAATTTCGTGTTTCCAGTATGTATTTTGAGACAATAATAATTATTTGCATTTTTTATCTTTCATTCACTTTTGCCAGTCTTTAATATTTTATTGTAACTTCGGATTAACGATAAGATTTGCTAATTCTGTTATTAATGTTCAATGTTTTAACTCGATTGAAATGTCGTTTCATAGTGTCATACTGAATAGTGGTAGGTAATTTTCTATTGGTGTAGATGTTTTTTTGTCACGCTCGACTATTGTAAACACGTAGGTAAATGTGTTTGATACACTAGCGATTTAGATTTCTCAAAATTTTATAGCACGCCCGTGTCCGCAACAATGTTATTCTAGCCATTTACGTTGAAATGTTAGATTTGTACTGTAGTCCGCTGTGGTGTAAAGTGGTAAAGTGTAATATCTATGTATCATTCATACTCTCTGTGTACACGATATGATGGGTAATTGGGTAGTTGTGTAGACTTGATTGTGATATCAGTAAACATTTTCATACGAGCATCCAAAAAGTGTTTAATTTCTTATCCAGCACCTTTTGTAGTTACGTTGAAATTTAGTATAAAGACAAAAAGGGAAATTTATAAAAAGTATTGCAGTCATAGTTTCTTGGTTAAAATTTCGGCCTCACTCCAGGAGTCCGGGGTTCGAATCCCTCGCGTTCGAATAGGACACGCCTCTGATATAAGATATTTTCGTATTAAAAATTAATATCACTTCTGATGATGTCAAAGGAAAACTTAAGAGGCCGGTTGCATACATGAGGGTTTTTAGTTCTCAAAGAAGTGTAAAGCCTACCAATCCGCAGTTGATCAGCGTATTCGTTTAAAGCTCAACCCTAATTAGACAGTTGAGTTGACGTTATATTTCCTTATACGCGTTTTTACTATGAACGGCCGTAAGCTTGCACTTCCTAAGTGGATGCTTCAAGAGATAAGCCATTATATGTTGGCATGTCTGTAAAATTTTATAATAAAAAATAAAATGGTTGCTATGCGGAAAAACATATTTTGACATTAAGAACCATCTAAAGAAGCCTGAGATTGAGTTAATCTCACTAGGCTATTTTTATTATCCATGTAATAGTTAATTTACTGAAAATTGTGTGCAGATGCCAGTGGAGTGATTCTGACACACGCGATTAGCTATCCCGTGTGCTCACTATATTTCTAAAATGTTATAATATAATAACAGATTTAATTGAGAGGTTTTTTCCGCGGCCTTTTTTCTCCCGGTCAACGTCAGTTAACAGGGCACTCGAAGCCGATGTAATGATCTTCGACATTCATTTAATGTATGTAAATATCTTATAGTGAAAATGAATTTTTGAATTCGCGTATTTGCGTGTGTAAGGTGAAAGAGGTTAATAAAAAAAACAACAAATACCGTAAGTAAGCTTTTTTAACTAATTTTTAAATGGAACACAATACACTATAAAACATTAATTAGAAGATATTGGCCGAATATTTACAACGAACATACATACAGTTTTAGTTGGTCGTGCGACAATCGATCGACGGTCGTGCGACCACCATGTTACATAAAAGATAATCTTCGGGATTTTAAGAGTATTTACACATGACAACGACACGACTTGTCGATTGTCAGTGTCGTGTGTAAAGGCCCTTGAAGTTTCGGCTCGGATTTTACATATAGTTTGCCTCTGGAGCTTAAATATATGAAATAGTTACATACAAGTGTCCCCCATCGCACCCCTAATAATCCAATAGCGTAATAAATACACTTCCGTGCAGTTATGTACAGTGAAACTTAACCGTTTAGGGAGTCCCTTGATACACTAAAATCAGTCATAATTTACATGCACAGACATTCATATATCAACAAAATAAAATTATATCTGATGTATTAAATTATTTCTCATACATGGATACAAGTTACTCTGCCAGACGGTACTAACACTATTTTAAACAAAAAATATTAAATATGACAAATTGCATATCGTAAAATTATCTTCTGAGATCATATTTAATACATCACAGGAGTTAGAGACGAATAATTAAAATTACAAGATCGTGCGCTCAAAGTTTGGCCACGATGTTACGTATGTCCAGATCAGTGGCTCCCAACCTTTGCATCGAGGACCATTTAACTATACAGCAAATTTTGGCATGCGAAATGGCATTTGTGTACAATTTTGGCATATAAATGACATGAGATTCTCAATTTTGCACTTTTCATGCAACCTCCACCAATACGCGTTGGAGCAACATGGTGGAGGGTCCTGATCTTTTCCAGAACAAGACCCACTAGGGTTCCTTGCCCAAAAGTGTAAAACAATAGGATAACATGCATTTGTAATCAATTGTCGTTTTTTAACTGACCATGTATAGAAAATATATTTTTCATTTGTAAAAGCGTTATCTAGACAATTACGAATCTGACTAAAAACAATTATAGTTTTTCAATGGCCACAAAAAATATTTTTGGGAAGACTGAAGACCAGTTGTAGTATGTAAATGGTCCACGCATAAAAAGGGATGTCGTACGAGTTATCTAGACATATATAACATCTGTGAGACAATCTGGTTCTCAAAAACTCCACAAAATTAACGATATCGGATCCCGTTACGATACTATTTGGCACATAACATCCAAATAGGCATAAACAATAAAATTATATAATTAAAAGTGTTGTCATATTAACAGACGCTGGATCCGTTTAAATATAGATATCTGTCGTAAGTCTAAAGATTTTCGTCAAATATCTATATTTACGTAAAATATTTATAGGTCTAAATATATTATATTCGCGCTTAGCACATCAATAGTAATAGTAATGCAAATAATTATAGTAAACCGTGAAAATAATTTTGTTTTCCAAAAAAAAAGTTGAAACTTTTTTAAAACATGAAAATACATCTGAATTTTGTTTTAAAATCATTTTCACAAAATTATATATTGACAGATATATTAGCGAAATAAATATATTATCTCTAGTAGTTGTAATACAGAAGTGTTCATTACTTTTATTTAAGAAATTTTGTCAATAAACAAAAAATTGGGAGCTGTCCGGTTGGATGGGTGACCATCAGTGGCTAGTGTTTCGAAAGACACAATAAGGAAGCGGCCCCGTTTTTATAGATAACAGATAATGAAGGTTTGATAACCTTGGACCTAACCTAACCTAACTGGAGCTGATTCAGGTATCAAAAATCAAAATTTAATCTAAGCATAGAATATAATGTATTTAGCAAAACTATATACAGAGGTGACAAATGACTTGTATATACACATTTGTCTGTCCCATCGTCTGTTTCCAAAACAACAACAATAAGTAAACACAATTCATAAATTCATGAAAAAACGTCAAATTAAACAAGTCATAGAGTAAACGACCATCTCTAGAGATCTTCGCAACAGGTAATAAAAAATAGGGTATTTTTTTCTTAAAATTGTCAATTACAAAAGTTCATTTACAATATATTTCATTCGTGAATCTAGTCCGACTTACGACTACAGACGACTTTGGTTGGAACGCACGGACAGTGATACCTGTTGATAAATGTCCTACAGATTACGGGTAACGGGTAAAACATACATAGGATACTCATAATAAATGCATAGACGAAACATAATTTTAATAAAAACCCACAATAAATGCATACACGAAACATAATTTTAAATAAAAATGTGTCGTAACCATAACTAGGTAATTCCAAAAGAAAAAATAATAGGGTTCCAGAGAAAATAAATTGCAACGATTTTATCATTACCTATAGAGATAAATATGAAATCGTTGCAAATTATCCTCATTACCTGTAAAATGTAATTACATCAATAAACTCCTTAATTTTAAAGGGCAATTTAAAAAATATATAGATCCAAAGATAATTAATTGTGACGATGTCACTATTATCTGTTAAGTCGGAACCAATAAACAATCATGAAATTAAATCAAAAGCTAAATTGAAATCAACAAACTCATTAAAAAAGGTCAATAAGCTCGGCCAAAAGGATAGAATCCAAAGCTCATTTCAAAAAAAGGATATATCCATATGTTTCGTGATTTCCCTATATTAACAAAACACAACTATTCCAAATTTCTATTACGTTGTTTTTATAGTTTTCGACAAAATATTGCATACAGACAAAAAATATGAGAATATAACTATAAGGGTTCTTTGGACTCCTACAAATCTTGCCTAGTAATCGAACCAGTACGTAGAGAACTAGTTCAAGACTACCCGTTACCCGTTAACTGTAGACATAAATTTTGCTAAACGACAAACATCGCTTATCTCCAACTTTAAAACTATCAAATGAGGTTATGAAAATGAAAATAATGAAGGTCTTTTAAGTTTCCACCGCGGCCCTTATACCTAAACAGAAATGAGAATTTGTACTTCACTAAGAGCCGCGGACGTTGGCATCACCGATTAAACTACGAACATTTCAAACAACCGGTAAACGCTAATCAATCGAATATTAAACAATTAATCATCAATATAATCCATTTAAATACAACAACGAAACAAATATACTAATTTGCGAAGGAATAGTAGATATTATGAAATAAAACACGAATACTCAATTGTTGCAAGAACATGCACAAGCTATTTCATTTAGATTAATGGCAATTTTTAAGGTTCAAAGTAAGAAAATAGTTCCGAGTTGAGTATTTGTATTTCACTTACACTAAATTGGTGAATTTGTTTTGTTTCGTGAAAAATCATCCCTTGAGACCTCCTCGATGATATCGGAAAAGGACCCAAAAGAACTTTTTCACACAATTTCCACGAACGTCAAAAATACTCGCACGATATGACGAAAATTTTATTTTCACCGCTCCGTGATAGTATTTTCGAGGCACACGTTGTGACCTTTCAGTTACTCAATTGGACACTGCTTGTTACGCCGGTTCGACAGACCAAAATTAACCTAATCCTGACAACTTAACTAATTACCAATACATCTACAAATATAACTTAATTTACTTGTCAAAGAGATCATAATAAACTTATAGTTAATTGTCACATATATTAAATATATTGCCCTGAAGATAAAATTTCAAACGAATAGTATATGTTATAGAAAATAAGTGTGGGTACAGAATCCTTGAGCAATTTGGTACTTGTGATGTTAACGGATTGCAGTGACAAAATAATATATTATACTCATATACGCTAAGATATAATGTCTCAAACTATCTTACAAATTACTTAACATAATTAAATTGTTCTCCACAATGTTAACGCGTCGACGATATCAAAAATAAATTAAGAGATATAAAATAAATTTGCACATTTGCCTTTAAACTGCGCGCTCAAAATTGAACGATGCCATGATAGTTTACGAGATAATAAAGGTTATACATGATCTGAGGTATGCACGTGAAATGGCAACGTGTTGCGCTCATGACGAGGTAAGGTTGGGTTGGGTTGGCTAACCGAATGTAGGTCTAAGAAAGCGATGCTAACATTGGTAGTCGGCACTCTGGCGCAAAAGTCCCTTTGTCCGCACACAATTTGACGCAGCTACGCAGGTGTTTAGCTGCCTGTGGAACCAGTCCCGTTCAATTCTGGCGGAGTGTGGGCGGCGCCGCCTAGCTGGTGCGCTTGAAGGATTGCGAGAGCCGCGCCACCTTGGGCGGGCGGATGTGCGCTCCCGACGAGTAATCGTGTTTGTGCGCGTGCGCTGGTGACTTCTTCCCGCTGCTCGATAACCGCTTGCGGGGCTTCAAGAAATCTGAAAAGGCAGAGAAGATTCTGTTAAATTATCTGATCGTATATGCGGAGAAATCGTATAATACTTTTCTATCACATGGATGTGGTAAACAAGTAAGCAGTCCATCGGATGGAAAGTGGTAACGGCCGTGCATAGATATTTGTCGTCAATTTTAAATACGATTGAATTTAATTACATCTGAGGTCGGTCACATATATATGCGTCGCTTCCTTAGGACTAAATAGGAACGACATATTAAAGTAAATTTCCTTTACCACAATCTTTAAACCAGCATTTAAGAATGTTGATATAAGGCAAGATATAAGTGTGGCGGTCCGAACCACAAAAGGTTCAAAAAAACTGTTTCTTAGACGTTTTTAAGATTACATACCGAAGCCTGTAACGCACATTAAATAAACGGAGTCAGTTTTAAAAAGCTTTCTTGAATCTTGTTAAAGTGCAACGTATGCAGGCAGTAAAGTATGAGGACATAAAAACGGTCGTAAAATCTACTTATATCGGAGGCGTGGCTTGCAACGACTGATTCGGTCGAGTTTTATGATCTCCCAAACTGGTGGTTCGTTAAGACCCGGATGCCTGCTCCGTCTGGTTCCCTGCAGTTGACATTTTTACGACTTTATCCGTAGATCCCTTAGTTGCTCTAGCGCATTTAATGCACCCAAATCCTTTTACAAAATCTTTCCGTCGGCAACACCCTTTGTGACCATTTCTAATTTTGTAAAAATATAGCCTTAATAACAATAAAAGTTTAATGGTCTTTTTACTACTGTTTAATCTGCCTTATGACGGGTGAAGGCTGTGAGTTACTGGTGTGATTTACATTTACATTGAACGAGTATGGTTTACACACTGACGGCGTGTAACTTCAAAGTTCACGAGCGCCCTGATTAGATAATGCGGGTTGTAAATTGCAACAGACTCCGAACTTACTGAGTATACTATTTTTATGAGTAATTTAAATGTAATAAAATCATCGCCACCGACATTAACTTGTGCATCATTTCAATAATAAAAAGTGTCATTAAATCTGTCAAAATTGTCTTTTTTAAACGATTCTATTGGATAATCTCGGGATTCTGAAGTCAATTTGTGACCTCAATTAAGTGAAGTTTCTCGTTTTTATTTATGTATATCAATTTACATTCAAACTTTATCAAAATTATGAGTTATTGTGAGTTATAAGCATTTGATTGTATTGGTTGTAAATTTCACAATAATAGGTCTAATAACAATCAGAAGCTTAATTAAGCTTAAATGAGGTTTATAATCATTATAGTATTCGTGGTGGTAAAATAATCCTTGTATTTTTTTAAAAGAAGGTATCTTACATTTGTAAGATATTGTTTGGTACTTGGAAAAAATACCAAACCATTTATGTATTAATTACAATATTTATAAATGTTAGTTCTGCATCTCAATTATCAACAATGAAGTATTAATTCATGAATAGATATTAATATAGTCTTGATAACGACAAATCGTTTGTAAATATTATTTGTAAGGTCCGACCATCTGTGTAAATAGAACATTGACAAAGGCTTGACATATCACATCTAGGAATCGCCTTAAACCGGTTAGAAACAACTTTATATTTGAAATCGATACAAAAAAGTATTTTAACTACAATTAATTTTAGTAATTGCTCGGTTCCAAGATATAATACGGATACACATTATTGGAGGCGACCATCTTAGTCCTCAAGAGTAGGAACGCATCCGCGTCCATCCTTAAATAGAAC
>DWON01001494.1:0-24205 GCA_018251015.1 Phocides pigmalion okeechobee
ACCTGTTTATCAGTTTTAAAATTACAGAGCAATTATACAAGAACTGTTTTTGAAAGCTTTAAATGGCTCTCCTGTAAAATTAGGTCTATTCGCGTTGTGGCCCTTTTGTTTTAAAGTAGCGATAAGTTCATGTAGATAAACTATAAATACTCACTATATTTAATTAGTAATTACATATTTTTAAATACGAAGTGCATTCAAATATAGTAATCACTTAAATCGCAGATGAATTAAGTCTACTAATTAGTACACATAATTCCGTAGCGTGAATTATTTCAGATGAATTAAATCTACGTTACGAGAGGGGCTAAAAATGAAAAACATGTTTGGCCAAAACCAGTACTGTATTCAGCAATGTCAAATTATATCTAAAATACTCAAAGGTGTTAACAGCCGCAGTACAAAAATGCTAATTACAATAATTACATCGAATACAAATAGCGACATTTGTCACATAGTAACTTGAAATGGTTCAAAATTCTTTAAAAAAAGCACGTTTGCTCGGCTTTGTATTAATAACAAGCTTTGAGATTGAACCTTTAAATAGTAATGTTTTTATAAATATTGAATCAAATCTCTCTCAATGTTATGTAAACAGAATTGCGTGAGATCACTCTCGTTGACAAATTTATATTCTAACACTTTCCCTGCGGCGTGCACGACTACTGTGTACCTTGGCGCATCACGCTTACGGCTTGTACACAGCTGTTCTGTACGTACAAATCTGTTTGAATTACAGACGAATACGAGTGCTGTAATTACGTCGGCGCTACAAGACTGGGCGGAAACAACGCATATATTCGAAGATGCTACACGGACGCTAAAAAATACAACTATTTTGTGAAATATCGGCGCATCTCCAGTCTAAAGAAAAATGCTCCAGTTTAGTGCCACCCGCAACGCTGACTCGATATATGAGCGCCAGCAGTCAAAGTGTTAAAATATGAATTATCTAAAGATTCACATTCATGTTCAGTTCTCAGTAATTCTGCATTTCAGGGCGCGTTATTTTTCAAAATATGGAAATCCAAGCACATATACATAAAAATTACGTGCATTTATGAAATAAACCGTCTCATATCAAAACTAAGGTGTACCGTGACCTGCGGTGTTCTCATTTCAATTTATGATATTAAATCTTAAATCTAGATAAACATATAGATAGTTCAATTTTTATATACAGTTAAATTTATTGACACTTCTGTAGACGTGACATTCGTAATAATACAAGACATTAATTTTGAATTTTGAACATATAACAACGATACAACCACATGCAAAACATTTACATTGATTCCGGAAATTTTATCTTTAAAATTTTGTTACAATAACTATTATTACTTATATACACTAATAAGCAGACAAAAATATCCTCTTTTAATGTTTTACTACCAAATTACAAAATAAAATACAAAAATAATTTACTTCAAAGGCAAATTTCAAATAAAGGTTCGTCCACAAATCTCTAGACTTTGACAGTTAAAATAAATCCATCTAAAGTATTTTAAGTCATCCCCAGAAGTCGTTGAACAGATCCAGGTTTACAAACACTACTAACTAGAATTTGTTGAGCATCATAAAGAGTTGCTAATATTAACAGCAAATTATTTTAAATTATAACATGTGACAAATTTCATTGAAAAACTGAAAGAAAAAGTTTAATTCAATGTCAAGTTCTATAGAAATATCTATTGTGTTTGTATGAGATTTAATAAAAAAAAATGTATTCAAAACTAGGTTCCTTTATACATTTACAGGCAGTGCATAGTAAGATTTGGTAGTAAAAATAATTCCATATCATTGAGTACATAATGTATTGTAATTTAATTATAATATTAGCTAACTGTAAAATCTGTCTGAAATTCGTGGACGAATTAATACCAGATCTCTTCATACGCTAATTACACAGGATCTAAAGTTAAACTAATTTCAAAAATAAATATATTCACTAAAATTGCATAGTGCGATCACATCCATTCCTATTTACATTCAGAGGCAATGTTTACATTGACTTGTCTATTCGAGTTAACATCCATTATGATTGCACAGTTGAGAAAACTACCATCGACACAGAAATCTTAAACAAATCCTTATCTTTCGGAGACAAGGTATTTTTACTCACCCATAGCAACAATCTTGGTTCTCAAGAGTAACTCACCTATGATACACAGAATAAGCACAGAAATGATCTGACGGAAAAACTTAAATTTCTTTGTTAGGTATGATTGTCGCCTCACATACATAATGCCATCTTAGTCCTCAAAGGCGTCTGTGATAGACTTCAGGTAGGATAACTACATGTGGAGTTGGTTATGGATGTCTTCAGATACAATAGCCTGCAACTATCAGATGAACTGCCGGCTGTTTTGAAACTTCACTAAAAGAACAGACTTCAAATTAAACTTCAAAAAAGAACACAGCATACATCAAAATGGCGGTGAGATTACCAATAAAACTCCAAAAAATCTATAAAATTTAAACTGCAGATAAACTTAACTATCAGAAAACTTAAGTAAAAAACGTTTTTGGGCATGAAAAGTAAAAAAGGGATATGTTTAAATAAACGTGATCGCACAAATATATTAAAAAAGATTTACCGGAATGTACCTACTCTATTACAACTAAAAAAATTAACTAAATAAATATCTTAAGTAATTAGAAATTACGTTAAAAAATTAATGCTAAGTAAATATGTTACTTTGGTGGTATGTTTTACTACAGGAAATAGAGTTACAGAGATAACCAGTTTCCAACTAGTGTTTACACTTATAGGTAAATAAATAAATTAGTAATGCACAAATCCTTTTAGCTGTTTGTCAGTGAAGTAACAGCTGATTTATGTCAAGTAAAAAAAGTACAAATTTATATTCTAGTATTTTCGTTTGAGGAACCTGAATTGCGCAGTGGTAACCTGACACACAGAGTGGACGGTTCGATTTTCGATCAGGCGAACGTCTAAATGACGATTTTAAAATCCTGTTTAGTGTCTGGATATTTGTGTAACAATCTGTACCTCTTACCTAGGAAAAGGAAATCCTAGAACGAGGAGTAGCAACATCATGTGCAGTCAGGAGTTGGATGGGTCACCCTTTGAGGCTAGATTTCAAGTGCGCTTCCTGGGCCATCCCAAGTCAGTCTAGATAATTGTTTGTTTCATCAAAAACTTTGTGAAGTCCCACTAGAACTGAGTAGACAATATCGCGCTATATTAATTGACATTCACTAAGTTCTTTGCGACATCATCTTGCATAGTTTTAGTATTTTTGTTTTCAATCTACTTAGTATCCTTGACTTAAGAAGCAAGACATTCGTCCTTGGCGCCACATGGCATAACTAGTATAGATTTTTTTACAAAAAATACCATAACAAAATGTCTGACAATGTCCAAAGTCATCCTAGTGGAGATGTAGTTTATATGTTATATTTATAAATACACAAAAATGTTACAAGGTGTAATGAGCAGAACATACTCTAATCATACAATGAGACCTTTTGCAACATAAGGCAGTGATAAGTTATAAGTGAAATTTACAAAAAAAGCAGTGTGACCAGGAGGTCTATGCTTGAGGCCAAAAGTGGAATTAAAAACATATATTTGATAGATAGCTGTCAAAACTGACAGATCAACAAAGAAAGTGGCGCCCCCAATGCAGTTTATAAAACAAACTATATTACACTGTATACCAAGCTTATACAGATTAAAATATAGTAACATGGAATTCAGTCAGTTTGTGTTAATCTCAATCCTGATTGGACATACATAATTCATTTTTGTAAACAACATAGTAATTTTGTTTCATTATATATTAGGTTACATTTATACACAAGTTTGAAGTTATCATAATCTTTTTAAGCTCCGAATGCTAATATGCCTATTTTATACTTTTATACATCTTTATATATATTTATCACTTATTATCTGCAGATTGATTAAGTTCCAAGCAGTCTGATTTTGATACAAAGAATTCTCTTCAATTAATATACAATAAAATTATTATTAATTTTAAGGACCAATTCCACACCTTATGTATAACAAAATACTGCATGACTACAAACAACTATACATTATTGTATTGATGTACAATTTTTTCATATTAAAAAAAAATACTAAACAGAAAGACAAAGACTCAACCTCATCTTGTTATATAAGGTGAGCTGCGCTCATAGGCAAGACAAGGACAGACTGTACTCAAACTTACCATCGGATTCAAATATGACATGATCCATGAAAAGTGGATCTAAGTACTAACACTGTTGCATATATGGAAAATAAGTAACAAAAGATGTGTTGATCCGGGAGCAAAATGGGTGATTAAATTTAGATGACGATTAAATCTAGCCGAGTTAATGTCGTTAGATTGATCAAGATGGACAGATCCTATTTATTAGTCTGATTAGATAGATCTGAATGAGTATATCAGGATTAATGGATCCAGATGGGTAAATTGAAAAGATAGATCAAGACGCATCCACTGACCCATACTCAATTAAACACAAGAATGGTTGGTTGTAACTTAAAACTGAAATTGTATTGATGTCCTACAGGACACACATGAAAACTAAACACACTCCGCAAGATTGAATACTTTCTGAGCACATAAAAGAAGATAATAATATTTAATTGCATATTTATACAATCTATTGATAGTTTTGTTACCAGTAAGCAGTAAAGTTAAATGTGAATTAAGGATTGCATAGCACGGAGGCTCTGTGTATCTTAGCTTTAATTCTTGACAAAGTATATATTTACCTACAGGTTATTGCACAAATTGTCAGTGTTACCAGGCCTACGAACATGATGAGTTTTATTGTGTTGCCATATATATATCAACACTTTGAATTGAAACCACAGTAACTGTAATTATTTATCATGTATAAAATAGTGTAAGTTCTCTGAGAAGCGATAACACAGATAGAAGAAATTATACCCTAAAATTTAATCATACTCCACATCTTTAAGCCACGAGATCTTACTGACTTTCGCACAGAACAGTTTATTGACATTCATATTATTAATTTGAAACAATAATTTTGTGTCCAAAATCATTACTGTGAACAAAACAATTTGTATTTACATGTATACATTACCAACACTGAAATGATATTTATGGAAAATCAAGCATTTCGAAAACAACACAATTATTTCCATCAATTTAATAAATACTCACTTTAGTCACTTACGACGCTAACATATAATTTCACATGGGTATACACATTTACACCAACTGGTTATCACACTGATTACTATCACTAGTCACTTTGTCATGTTCACTAGTCACTTTGTCATGTTCACTGATCACTTTGTCACGCTCGGTATAATTTGTCACTAATCAGGATACAACAGGCATCTTAGTCAATGACAATGATGTTGTCGGCTGGCAGTGATCATTTGTTGGGTGACGTCAGACCCAAAGCCGCTGAGAGCAATCGCACAACATTCTTTTGCTCGGTTGGCTCGTTTTCTGAAATTAAGATACATATTCAATTAAATTAAGATTTATGAAGTACTTCTTTCTCGTTAAACTTAACACTTTCCACACTTCTTTTCATATACTAGTATTCCCCATTTATATACCATAAAGACACACAAAGAGAAATACAAAATCGTCTAGACCCAGGAGAGCGTTTTATACACTTAAATTCATTGTCAACTGCTTGGCATGGAATAAAAACCTGTGTAATCCTTTGCATGTCAGAGAGGTATGATTATATCCAACGCCACACAGACTGTCTCTCAGGTTAAAACAATTTTAAAGTAGCTAGAAATACTTTCTTGTATTTATATTTATATATATTAAAGATCTAAAACTTATTACATTTCCGATAAGGTACTCTATTGAAGATTTTAATAAAATTTATATACAAAAGGTGGGAGAACTATAGTTCGACCGGGGAGGTACCACCGGCGCCCTCATAATCCGCCGTAAAGCATTACTCTTTGAAGTGAGCTGAACATCTTAGTCCTCAGGAGTAGCAACACATCTACATTCAAGCTCAAGGATTTCGATTGTTTGTGGTTGTACATAGATGTTTATGGGCTGCGACTACTTAACATCATATATATATAATATATATAAAAAATACAAGGAGCTTGCAGTCCACCTGATAGTAAATGGTGACAGATGCCCAGTATATAGATAACTAATTTCATATAGACAAAAGTTCCGGCTGAAGTAGGTCACCAATATTTTGCAAATCTGACAGACTTTAACAGTTGCCTGAAATACGAACTGGCTATTGACTTTATAATACCAATATTGCTGTATACAAAATAAACAGATTTCATTTATTGGACAATGTTCCCATGTGTATAATTAGTATTGACAGTAGATGGCCATTGACTGTACTGCCTTCTCCAAATTTGTAGGCATTAAAGTTCTATCACATAAGATTCCACATTCATAACTCACCATCAGCTCCAGTGACATGTTTCTCCAGATTAAGTTTCTCTTGTGCTACTTGGTATATGCCTTCTTCGATGGTGCCCGCACTCAACAGCCGATATATTGTCACCGGCCTGGTTTGACCCATACGATGACATCTGAGGTAAAAGAAATGTATGATAAGTACCAGGTTTAATAGGTGTTAGACCTATAGTTTAGCCGGAGAAGTACAACTACTACCACAAACAGCTGTAAAGCAGCTCATGTTTCCGTTGGACAGGAGCGGTTGTCAACTATGTTTACAAGCAACCGTTGAAGTCCTCAGGAGTAGCCATACATTTATTTATGGACGATGTCGGATAGGACTTTAGTCCTGTATGGGGTTGTATGTAATTGTACATGTACAACAGACATCATTTTACATCTGATGACCTGCATGCTAGTTTGCTACTTTTCCAACATAAACAAAACACAAAAGGGTATATTTTTACATTACATGATACTGTGCAAAAACAAAATACAAAATACATATGAATATGTGTCCAAATTCGATAAAAACACTCAAAACAATTTTAAATATATTAGATAATGCAATTGTTAAATCAAAAAATTAGAAAAAGGCTTAAAAGTAAAGTGTTTTAATAATAAGTACCCTGGTAGTAAGGTCCCAAGACCCATTATCTATTAAAAAAAGTGTAGTCCGACCTGTCTTCAGCCTGTTTGTCGTTGTAGGGGTTGAAGTCAATGTCGTGAATGATGACGGTGTCTGCGGCCGTGAGGTTGATGCCGAGCCCGCCCGCCTTCGTCGACAGCAGGAACACGAAGATGTCCTCGTTGTTGTACTGGTCTATTAGCTCTTGTCTGGAAACGTCGATTTGAAGTGTAAGAGGTGGTTGGTGGTACAAGGTTTTATATTTTTAGTTAAAATTAGTTACTTTGCAGAAATTCAAGCTATTAACGACCCATAGTCCCATAACCCACTTTATTTTTCTCTAGTTTCATAGTGCAAGCATTGAAATATACAATATCAAACAAAGTGGAAGCAATTAGTTACAAAGTAGATTTAACAATGTTTACGTTTTTTTAAGTAAGAAAAATATCAAAAAATTCCTACACCTCTCCGTACGGGAGAACAGCTCGCGTAATAATGGATGGAGGAGTATGAGATCCGATAAACTCACCGATCATTAACAGCAGTGCTACCATCTAGCCTCACGTAGCGGTATTTCCTCATCTTCATGTAGGGCTCAATGACGTCCAGCATCATTGTGAACTGGCTGAACAACAGCACTCGGTGGCCTTCCGCTTTCAGCTTGGGGAGCATCTCGTCCAACTTGAGGAATTTTCCAGAGTCTTCTATCAAGTGGTTGGGTACTTTGTATTGGCTGATACACTGTAATGAGAAAAAAAAATATATATAATAACAAAATGTTTATGTTGATAAAAGTTGACTTACATTTTAAAGGGAGAGGATTCAGTAACAACATCTTTGTCATTGACAATGTTTTTATTTAATAAAAGAAATAAAAGAGCAGGCAGCATTCTGATGCTTACCCTATCGTCTATCGAAATCAGTCATAATATCTGTCTACAGTTAAGCAAGGCTACCATGATAGCCATGAGGGTTAGCAGTTACCTACTCTTGTAATACAAAAGAAACAATCCAGAAGAAGAATCATGTGATGGAACTGTTGAATCTGGAAATAGAAAAAGTAGAAGAAGAACAAGAGGGAATCATGTGGTGTCGTAGCATAAGATGTAAGTATTTGGAAACCTTTTTTTTATACATTACCCTAACGAAATGACGGACCGGCCGCCTGATGGGAAGTAGTCACCGTCGCCAATGGAGACTCGTAACACAAGAGGAGTTACCAGCATCAGCAGCTTCAAAGCAGTTTTCTTTGCACTTTATTCAAAGAGCTCCATTTCCCTTAGGGTCGGACTAGGCAGCGGACCACCTATAGACTTTGGATGAAAGAAAGAACTCACATTGTGCTGCAGAGTGAGCTGATGTATCTGGAAATCGGAGAGGCAGGCGAGGTCCTCGAGCACGTACTTCTCGTTGCGCTCCTTGTAGGCGGGGTCGCGCGCGAGGCGCGGCGCCAGCTTGCGCAGCAGCGCCTCGTCGTAGTGCGTGCGTAGCAGCAGCGGGTGGTTGGCCAGCTTGCGCATGTCCATCATCATCGACATGCCGCTCTGCTCCATCGTGGCGCGGATCTGATACATATTGTTAATATTTTACTTATTTCTTGTCCTTAATATGTAATTTATATTGAAAGACATAGGAAAATAGATCTATATTATAACCATACAAGAGCAATTTGGTTAACACTTTCCCTGCGGCGTACAGCACTGCTGTACTACATGGCGCAACGCGCTTACGGCTTGTACATACCTGTCGTGTGGATATACGTGGACGTACAAATATGTTTGGATTTCGGACACACAAAAGTGCTGTATTTATGTCGGCACTACGAAACTGCGGATGGAAACAACGTCTGTGTATTCGTAGATGCTACACGGATGCAAAAATATTTAAATGTCTTGTCGGCGCATCTACAGTCTAAAGAATACAGCTCCAGGTTAGCGCCGCCTTACGCAACGCTAACTCGATCTAATATATGACTGATGCAGTTAAAATGTTAATATTGTAGTTGATATGACAACAATAGAGCGCAGAAGTAAAATAGGAAACACTGACCGTTCCATCCTTAGCCGCGAAACCAGCAATGAGATCCTTGTACAACTTCTCCTGTCTTTCGGACATGGGGCAGAGCTCCGTGTGGTTGGTCTTCTTGGGCAGGTCCTGCAGCACGTCCCTCTTCAGCCGCCGCAGCACGAACGGCTTCATGATACGCTTGGCCTGTGTTATCTGGCTCTGCTCAAACGCCGGTACGTCATCATCGGTATGCTCCTTCATTTTCGTCTTTGATTTCTGTAAAAATAACATCAAGTCTGAATAGGAATTAATAAGATATCACTAGTTTGCCTTGTTTTTAAATAAGAAAAATGTTAATATTGTACATGTGTAGAATTATACACATGTAGGCAGACAATAAACAAATAGACTTGGCTACATTAAATGACAACAGCAACGATGAGACGACGGAGCGACGAGACGACGACGACGACGGCGAGCCGACAGCAATGACGAAAAGACAACGATTAGGACAACGACATAGATGTATACATGCCACGTGTACTAAAGTGCCACGTGTAAAGAGTAAGAAACGGGCATGCAAGCCATCTGATGTTAAATGGTCACTGCAGCCCATAGACAACCATGTCCAATCTCAAATAAAACAAAAGTTCTATATAAGGATGAACGCGGATGCGTTCCTACTCTTGAGGACTAAGATGGTCGCCTCCAATGTGCATCCGGCAACCACACCTCCCCAAATGAAACACTAAATTGAGAAACAGTATTACTTGTGGACAAGACTTTGCGAACAATTTTAATAATCAAGGCAGTGAACCACTATCTCTTACTTATTCAATAAAAGAGTATAGAGGTTTGAACTTTGCACAGCCTGTGAATAAAATCTGCAACATTTACTCACAGCATTCTTCTGGAATAAACTCTTGAGATCATCCTTCTTTCCGGAGAACATGTGTGGCATCACGAAACACAGAAGTGACATCAGCTCCAACAGGTTGTTCTGAAGCGGTGTGCCGGTTAGTAGGAGTCTATATTTTGACTGAAACAAAAATTTTAATGGTGATTCCAGATTATGTGTAACTTCACGTAGTGTAATCTTAGTGTATAGTTGTAATTTCCCATCATCTCACATTCTTAAGAATATAGGTCTGCCTGGACTGTCCTGCATTCCAGGTCCAATTTCCAGCTACCTACACATCTGTATAGTGAATTTAGACTTCTAGATCTTTCTCGTTCTAGATCTTGATGTTATTGCATTAGTGTTTAAGTGTTCATGGTATCTACACAAAGAATCCTAGTGTTTTATGAGTTATACTGATGATATCCTATAACTGATGGTTCCACCGGTCCCCGCAGGACGGAGCCGCGGAAATTCTTTTGCACACATCCATAACTCCGCACTGGCCATGTGGGGCTATGAATTCATAAAACGTTAATTATTGCGTTTGATCCAAGAACTCACCTTAATTTTGAGAAGATTGTCATATCGTTGTGTGGACATGTTCTTCAACATGTGAGCCTCATCATAAATGACATACTGCATTGGTGTAATTCTAAACATTTTCCGCTCCTCGGGACAACTGCTCACCATTGTGTAGCTGTTGAAAACACGTGGAATTAGAAATATTGTAGAAGAAGAATATTAAGATTTGACTTAATTAATCTTTGTGCATTATGTTTGATTTGTTACTATGAAAGAGAAAATTGTTAAGATATTAAAATTAAAACATGTGTTCAAAATCTTACAAAAGAATGTCACTGGGTTTCTTCTTGAGATTAAAATATATTAGCCTAATATTTTGAAAGCCATGTAATAATTCTACATAATTGGAGTTACACTTAAAAACCTCAAATCAGTCAGCTGGTTCAACAACACTTCTATCAGCAGTTCTCTTGTTTCAGGTAGAGAAGTAGAGTTGCTGGCTACACGCAAGACAAACATCTCAGTCATCAGGAGGAGCAACACATCCAAGAACTATGTCAGGCAGGACTTCAGTCATATGAGACTAGAAGAGAGATTATTCAACATTTAATGGTATGCATGCTTGGCTACTACCTTTTTAACATAAAAAAAAATGCCTCGGCTAACTTTTTTTACAAATTTTTGATCCTTGTAACATAAAACAGTGGAAATCAGACGTTTTTTTTCTTCTTTCAAAGTTAAAGAGTAAAAGAGAATAGAATAGTTCATGTATAAAGATATGTGTAATACTATCTATTATACTAACGTGGTAAGCACAATGTCGATCTGATCGAGCCCCCGTGCATACTCGATCCGCAGCTGGCGGCGCTCCTCCGGGTTCCCGTAGTACTTGCTCACGCGCAACGACGGGCACCAGCGGGACAGCTCGCTGCTCCAGTTATCTACACATCATCGTCATCATCATCACCATTTTTATCATCATTGTCAATTGCAAAAACATTAATGATGGTAAGTAAATTCACCTTGCCACAATATAAGTATCTAATAGGAATATAAATTCGTAGACTACATTTTAGATATATTTTCATTGATAAATAATTATCACCATCATTAACGAGATAGATAGCTTGCTGGAATATTAACATGTGTGAAGAAAATAAATTCGTATGTTGCGTACCAGTTTGCTATGTATAAAATTGTAGCATAAAGAAATGTTTCTTAATTTCATAACCAATATCAATAAAAGATCCTCTAGATGACAATTACAGTAAAAATAATTTACAGATGCAATTAATTTACGTAGTTATGGCATATTGAATTCAAGAAAGAAAAAAATTGGGGAGAGTGATAGTAACAGAAATAGAAAAGGAGAGAGAGAAGTATAGTGAGAGGAGTATAAGAAAGATAAAAAAAGATTGGGAAAATGGTGAAAACTAGAGACAAAAATAAAGTAATGCCACAAGCCCATTTAATATCAGTTACAGTTATCAAATAACATCACATGAATAGCAAAATATTTTTCTACGTCCAGTAGAATAAAGATAAAGTATATATATACCAACCTAATGTAGATGCTGGTACAACAATCAAATGCGTGCTCTTTGATTGTCCAGTCTCTTTCAAGTGAGCGAGAAATGCTATCACTTGTACGGTCTTCCCGAGCCCCATTTCGTCTGAGAGTATACCCGATACGCCTTGCTTATGCAGAACCGCTAACCAATTTAAGCCGACAAGTTGATATGGTGCGAGCTTTAAACTGAAAATTATAAAGACATATTAGATGCTTGACAGAACACTGACCCATTAGTAGATAGGTCAGAATTGAGTTAAATATATATACAGGCTTCTGTTAACGCCATCTACCGTCGACTGTTCGAATTAAATTAAAGTTATGCATTTCGACCGCCCCATCGATGTATGTTTTAAATTTATATATGAACTAGTGCCCCATCCCAACTTCACTCGGGTAATAAGATTTTATATTTATTTATATAATTTTTCTTTCATACATGAATCCTGTCATTACCTAGTTACAAGAACTAATAATTAGAAACATCTATTTCGAACGGGTTCTGAATTACTATATTGAATTCAACTATTTAATTTGTCGCCCAATTTAAATATAAAAAACATAACTTATTATACACCAAAACCTTCCTCAGGAATCACTACTTGCTGTTGAAAACTGTGAGAATTCGTCCACCACTATTTGAGTTTATCACGAACAGACAGACAGATAGATGCGATGGGGGACTTTGATTTATAACGTTTAATAAGAATAGTTTAAGTTTTCAAAATAAGATCTTTTTTTGAGTTGAGTCAGTATTAAACATGCAAATTTTTTTCATTTACTTCATGTAACGCCCATTCGTGGACCACTAAAAAGACAACACCATAAAGCCCACACATACTCAGGGTTCAATATCCCGGGCTGTTTAAGGCGACCAGCACCAGCAGCCACAGCAGCCTCCAATTGCTGGGCAAGCCCCACACACTTCTTCATGAGCCGCTGGATGTTATTCCTTGTACTCAACAATTCCTGTGTGGAGTTCAACAACTCAGTGCTCAGCATTTTATTACTATTGAATTTCTCCACCTGGAAAATATTAGATGATAGATTGAATTTTTGGCGCGTTTGGGAAAACAGTATAGGCATTGACGATGCAATGTTGCTAGTGCCAATATTACACATAATTAATTGTCTGTAGGTTTTACTTTCCTTTATTGGCAGTTTGCCCATTTATAATTTGAATGAATGCATAAAAAATATTTTATGAATTACGCCAAAATAGACATATAATTATATAATTGACAATGTATGTATGTGTATGTATATGTAATTACATACACTTTTTTTCTATGTATGAGAAACTAGTAGAATATAGAGAAAACCGACTGGAAGGTGAATCTGGGTTAACTTTTATTACCACAATTTAATGTACGAAAAACTGTCTCAAAAATTAATTTTCACAGTAAAAAAGAAACCTCTATCAGACCAGTCTATAATGAAGTTATTAACAACAATTTACGTGGTTTAATGCCACCCTTGAAGTATTTAGCAAACATCAAATAGAACAAGAGATAAAGTTGAGAGATAATCTTGTTTTATAACTTAACATAAACTGCACAACATATTGTTTACTACTTTCATCAAAAAATTACCATGCAAATGTATAACCTAGTCCATTTTGGAAAATAGTTAAAAAATTCACTCCATACCATATCCAGCCATCCATTGAAAGGTCTCTGTGAGATGATCGCTTCGGCCTTCTTCTGTGAACAACCACTGAGAAGTGACAGCTCATTCAGACTGCTTGTGTTTAGAAACTCGAACACCTTTCTCTTGTCACCAATAAGGTCGTCTGTTATTTCCGTATCGGAATCTTCACTGAAATATCAATTTCACATATAGTTTCCTACATAGCATCATGTATCATGGCTAGCATACACACAAACAATTTACAAACACCCAGACCCAGAATTGTTAGAATTAAAGAATAACTATTATGAGGTACTGTAACTACTAGTCGTAATTACTGTTGTATTATACTAGGTGAAGCAACTATACACTCCTTTTTACTTTGTTTTCATATTTAACTATATAAATTCTATAATTCATTTAGCTATAACACAATAAAGTTATCTTGTGTAATAGTAGGCTGACCTATGACCACAATTCACCGTCCACCATGAAATCTTGGACAATACTGAAGCCTTTATTACTTAAAACAAATCTAACGAGTCCTGCATTGCTCACTTTCCAGTTCTAGCAGCAAAACAACTCCATGGTACTTGGCACATAAGTGCGTTATCAACAAAGTGACTTAAATATGCAAAATTCGGTTCAATCATAAACCTGGTCTGGATGACACTTGTCATGCAAGATTGATTTCGAACATAAACACCAATAGAACTATAAATAAGAGCTTGTTATACAATCCTTACCTATCATAAACTCTATCATCTTTCCCTTTCCTTACACCATAGTCCTCATCTTCACTGCCACTGCTTCCTCTCCTGGCGCGACCTCCTTTAGCAGCGAGTGGTTTCCTGACCACAATACTACCACTGTTGGAACTCGTTGTAGGTCCACTTGTCACCCTAACTATCCCAATGTTCCCATTAGCTCGGGGTACATACCGAGGCACCCCTGAAAACCCAGGTCGGGAACCAAAAAAACTAGAGGAAGTAGACTTGTCATCGCTCTCAGGGTCATGCTTCAGAAGCTCATCCCTCGATCTCTCCTCGTTCCAATTGTATTTAAGTAGTGTGCTTTTAACAAACTGGAAACAAAGGATAGAATTAACCTTATGAAAAGTAAAATGCTTTTTATGAATTTGAAATAGCAAATGATTATGCAATCCATCTGATGTTAAATGGTTAGAGCCACCTAAGGACATCACAGTCTTTCACAGACATCTGTAAACAATATCAAGTTAAAAAGGAGTACCAACTGAAGTTGCATGTAAAAACTATTACTGTCAAAAAAAGAAAAAATGCCTAACTCGTATATCACAAATATAAACTAACCTATCACCTAACCACATAAAAACACAACTGTGTTTTTATAAGAAAAGTAAAAAAGGAGCATGCAGACCACCTAATGTTAAGTAATCACTGTAATCGATGGACTGTAGTAGTCTATGGACATCCAAATACAATTTCAAACGTGACTGAAGTTCTGTTTGGGCTCATCTTTACACATGTTGCTACATCTGAGAAAAAGGTGGTTACCTCGCTTCTAATGTAACTAGGAATAAGATCTCTATAGCCAAAAAAATCAACTTGCTTCATAGTAGATTAAGATGACGGTGATGCTACCTCCCCAACTGAAATATAGGTGTAGCACTTGTCAGTCTTTTCAAGATCTTACCACATGTGATATATCTGGAAACATTTCCAGCATATTCCGGAATCTCCTCTCCTTTACAGAAGGTGTTAGTTCAATGATAACTGGTTTCTTGGCAGGAGAGGCTGACTCATCTGAATCAGAGTCCAAGACTCTTATCCTCTTGTACACAGCTGGAGTATTCCTAATTGGTACTGGCATTCTTATTGGTGATGCTGTTTTAACAAAGAATAGGAATTTTGTACTTTTTTTATTCACCAAAATTTATCATTACCCAAATTCTAAATATTACAGTCAAACCTAATTATGTAATGCACAGCTGTTAATAAACTCAACAAACCATTAATTAATATATTTAAATTGACTCTTCACTTCTTGTGCATAATATATTCTAAGAAACTAGTACAAGCAGTCCTCGACTTACGTCGTTTCGATTTACGTCGTTTCAAATTACGTCGAAGATTGTTTTGACACTATTCCTAAAACATACGTCAATTGTTTCGATTTTCGGCATAGGAGAATTCACTTGTCTCGAGTAGAATTGATAGTTTCTTTAAGCCAATAGTTTAATTTATAACTTTTCATTATATATTTTGATTATTAAAGTTTTATCATTTTATTATTAAAATTAATAACACAAAAATACCAAAAATAACTAGCAATTTCATAAAGACATATATAATTATTTTAAGAACTTACTTTTGATAATAAAGTATGTATATATCCTTTGTTATAAATGCAGTTTGTTTTTTAAGAATCCATGTGGAACCTAACCCATGAGTTTTACATGTAAACATGAAAAAATAGTTCTCGAGTTACGTCATTTCGATTTACGTCGCCTATTTCGAGAACCTAACATGCTGTAAGTACAAGGACCGCCTGTGCTAGCAAAAATTTTTTTTTAATAAATATGTAATTTAGGTTGTTCCGTTACAATTTGGTTAAAATTGCAAATATTCAATTATAAACTGTTGAATAATAAAAAAATTAAGTTCTATTATAAAATAGAGTATTCATTAGATGTTTTTAATTGTGTTACAATTTTTTATATCAGGGAATTAATTGAATGAGAAAAAAATCTGCATTAAATCGATAATGATTCATGTGGAAATTGATTTTTCTTATTATGTATTACATCTTTAACATTTTGTCTGCCGCCTCCATATATTAGATCATATAAGCATTGTGGGTGGTACTAAACAGGAGCATATTTCTTGAAACAGAATATGCATTGTCAATTCATTAAATTATAGTATTTTTTAACATCCGTACATCGTCTACAAATACACAGACACAATGTCTCCCCCAGTTTGATAGCGTCAACATAAACAGTCATTTTGTTCACCTTTAATCTATACACATTTGTACGTACAACACAAGTAAGTACAAGCCGCAAGCGTGTTGCGCCAAGTAATATACAGCAGTTGTACAACACAGGGAAAGTATTAACGAGGAGGAAAATTAAGTATCAGAATACAAAATATGTCACACAACGATGAACAGTAATTTGTAGAGACGCATTTTTATATGTATGGTTTTAATTGATATTTATGTATTTATAATTGTGTTTATAATATAATACTTCGGTATAAATGAGTGTGAAAAATATAAGACAATATATTTTGTATCAGGAAACAATGAAATCCCTAAGAAATTACATATTTTTATAAACACAGCTACAAAAGTAGGTGAGTCAAAGCAAGCACTACCGTACATGGCTTGCATAATACATGCAATGCAATGCTCTAAGTGTTCACCGATTGCCCAAGCCAAGCTATCATGACTTCAGTAATATTTATCAATCTGGTATTACGTAGATCAGCCCTTATAAACCCACTGCTGTATACATGGGAACTGGAAAGGAAATTGGGTCACTGTCTATACTAACACAACCTGTCCACAACCACAGTACAGAAATTCACGTAAATATACTGCTCAACATCTTTGGGAGACATATCCTGATTGCCTCATATAAAATGTCTAAGAAGTCATTCTATGTAAGACCAAAACCACAAAGCTACTAACCCTTGTGGTTTTATACTCAATACAATGATTGAATAATAACAGACATGTTTGTGTTCTGAGCCTATAATAACTTGCTTATTGTGAGCTACATCTAGAAAGATGTAATTTTGAAAAATTTATAGTACTGGAAAAATGTGTCCTTTCATGAATTGAAATACAACATGAATCTCAAGCTATGATCTATGTGACATTGTCACTGGATCAGTGAGATCCACACAGAATTCCAGGTTCTTTTACCTGGTTGTGTTCCAGGTTCCCTGAGCAAGCAGAATTTGAAGTAAGCAATTTATAATACTGAAATTAAATTAGATTTTGGGTGTTGTGTTGTGTACTCGTTTTAGAGTAACACCCATGAAAAAAAGAAGACTATTAGAAGTAAATATTGCTGTGGAGCGTCTGGAAAGCGTTATTTGTATACCCATTAACTCATACAAAACCCACAACAAAAGACGGAAAACAAGTTATAATTATGATCATAGAAGAACAAGGAATTTGGGTGACGTAAGTTTGATACATGTAATTAAAGCCTGAGGTAAAACACAAATCTAACTGTTTATTAGTTATTAGAAGCATTTACTGAAATTTATATCACGTGGTAGAGAAGTCATATTTTTTGCGTAATGTTTCTCGAGAAAGCTTTCGCGTGATGTTAAATGTAAGAGATACTCATCATTCATGTAAATGGCACATAAAACTGCACGATTACATTAAGAGCGCAGATGTTGATAAAATTATTAACCGGCGACTGTAAAAAATGAAAACCTTGAACAGGTATGTACTGTAACGGAATGAGGGCCACTAAACGTGGTCGGTAGTCGTTGCATGCACAGTATAAACGTAAATAGAAAAATGAGCATTAAAATAGATATCGCGATTTATTTATTGAGAAATAAAACTCACGGGAATTTGAAGCAGACGGTGTTGTGATTGTGCTGCTAGTCCCAGGATTCGGGTTCCTCTGAAACCTATATTGTCTTAGATAACTCAACATGCTTGGACTGTTACTTTCGGACATTTTCACGATCACTATACGATCGATCAACGCCAAAGTTTAACTACGATTTAATTTATTCTTTACAAAAATCAGAAAAGTTTCAGTGAATAAAAACGGAACACTGCACTGTTCAAGCTGCAAGACAACACTGCGGCCATTTTTATCCGCGAGACTATGTGAGAGAAATTAACCAACTGAACTTAACTAGTATCAACACAAACCAATGACAGTTGTGATCAAAAATATTTCAGCCAATAGAAAATTTTCAGATACAAGTTTATAATACACGAATACAATTTTATTGTTATTGAAATTCGAAATAGTGTTGTCAAGGTACGAGTTTAGCAGTGCTGAACTAAGATTCAGCATCAATCATAAAATTACAAGATGGATTTTATGATTGCTTTTTAAAAATGGCTGAAACTATTTAAATTTAACGCCTTTATCAGTAATAAAAATAAGTGGAATAAAGTGATGTGAAATTTGTACCCGGGTATTATTTTTCTACTTACTTCATTTTGTTAACATATCTATTATACTCGTAAAAATATATTTACCGTTAATTTATTATTTGTATCGCACAATTTTATCATTTCTGATGAAAAAGTTAATACTTACCAGTGTCGCATATCGATTTACTTTCGAACGTTGCAAATTCTGTCAATAATTAGTCAAAATATCGATATAGATAATATTCAAATTCGTATAATAATATATAATCAATACCATTAAGCACTGATAGTATTGATAATATCGATGTTTTTAATGTTTTATTGGTATCGATGTCGTTACTCAGCATCGACATTGCCACTTTTAAATACTCTACTATTTTTCCGATTTAAAACATATTCGTACTTTCATGATTAACCGTAAAGTCCATCCTTAATCGGGTCGAAATTCCTATAATTAAAGGGATTCCCCACGGATCGGTTATTGAATGAAAAATAAATATGGAAATGTACAAATAATTAGTGTGATCGGCAAAACAAAACAAATTAAGAAACCCCTAATAATTTAAAAATAAGTAAGTAACAGCTTGCTTAAGATTGCCAGCCATATTATCATGATATTGTGAAAATTGAGAAATATTATAGTCATCAATTTCATATAATGGTCATACTATCAGCAATGGTTTTTTTTCATATGTAAACAATAATTCATTAATACAATTACAAAAAATGTATTAATGTGAAAGTTTATTTTAAATGATTATATTATATTAGTAAAACAAATTTAAAGTAGATATATATATGTTGAACTAAATTTATTTACGTAATCTATGAACGTAATCGTTTATAAGTATATAATCTATGAACGTAATCTAATTATTGAAATAGGTTAATCGGAATCTGTCAAAGTCATCGCTGCTGCCACTGCCACACAGTTTCTGTCTGTCATATTAATAGGCGCGGCCATGTTGGTCTGTAGTGAATAAAATCGAGTTAATTTGCTTTTAAGGAATTAAAATTGACACAATATGCCCAAATGCGACCTTAAAACGAGATACATCCCCGCGACATTCGCCTGGACTTTACTGTTGGGCACGACGTCATTATTTTTTTATTTTCCGTAAGTATACATTATGTCGATCGGGTTCAAATTCACTTTGATTTGACAACTTTCACATAAGATTGTAGATTTGTTTCTATTAATATCTCGCGGCTACCTTTGCCCGATCCGACTTTGTGTATGATTCGTTTCCGTTTTGTGAATAAGTGTGTGAAATTGCTACTTGAAGTTGTGACTGATCATGTTTGGTGAACCATTATTTACATTGGAGTGAATCCTGTTCGTACTTCGTGCGGTTCGGCAGCTCCCGAAGTGTGCAAGTACCTGTCCTTATAAGAAAAGTGGGAGCCCAATTTGGCATAAACAAAAGACTTGCATTAGCCACCTATTATGATTCAGGTTTCATTATTAGTCATTTAAATTTCATGCAATAGTTATAAACAATCAACTAGAAACTGTGTACCTTATATTGATATCCTTTTTATATAGAGTATAAAATATTTTCCTTAATTACAATATATTGTATCTGATAAAATGTAAATAGTCTATGCAAATATTAGGTTCACATTTCTCAACGCCACTTGAGGAAAAGCTAGATTTTGATATTAAAAAAAATATTATACACCTATTTATATTTGGATGTATCAACTCTTATTATATTTTCTTTCTTAAATGTATCATTATATATTGTATAACGATACATTTAAGGATTCCTACTTTGCCTTAAGATAGATAAAATCAATCATACTACCATAAGTTCCCTTTTTATACCGCTATAAAGTTTTTTAAGAATATATTGCTAGGTTCAAACCATATATTTTATACATATATTTTATGGTTATTTAATCCTACTATTTGCCATTCCATCTCTAATATTCTCATACCTTATATGTAAACAACTTTTCAAGAAAATGATGAACACATTTGTAGTATATTAGGTAACATGCATCTATGTTCTTAGCTTGAAGTTTGTGATATAGTCTTTTTATGAAATTGTTTACGTCCACTTAGTGTACTTACATTTGTACAGTATAGATGCTATCTTGTTTCAAACCTTATTTCTTGATACTATAGGATATTTAAAAGTTTTTATTTAATAATAATAATACTTTTGTTTTGGCTCATGAAAACACATAATACATTCGAAAATAATTGGCCATTTTTAAGATAATAATAATTTACATTTTTTAAATACACATTTTTAGTTATAACAAGATTATTATCTGGTTATTATATAATACTTTTGGTTCCCGTCGCTAATTAGTAAAGTTGAACAGCCAATGCTTTCGACATTCATAGCCCTACACAAGGATTCCCCAAATCAATGACAAGTACACAAATATTCAGAATTACAACAGACCTAAGTGTCGAATCTACTTCGATCTGTTAAATATGTAGTTGGAATTAAGTTAAACTATGTATTGCACATTTGTTGTATTAACACATTGAATGCCATGTCGGACAATGTTGAGGTGTTGTCGGACAACAATGTCCGACATGGCGTTCAACATGTTAACATAAATGTCTTTATTCCAAAATTAAGTTAAATTTTAATAGTTAGTTAAAAAGTTTAAATAAAATTAAATAAAAACTTAACAAAATGAAACAAACAGTTTAGAAACAAAGACACAACTTAATTTTCATTGTGTGCTAGTAACAAAATAGGAAGGAGTGCTCTTAATGACACGATATATGAATACAAAAATAATTATCAGTTTGAGTTGCTCTCCTGTAAAATTATAAATTCACTTACATGAATGATACATTATATGAGTAATATGTATAAAGTTACATAATTTAAGTTCTTTATTTTTGTCCCATAAATAGTAATCAACAATCATTATTTTCCATATGCCTTACTAATTACTCTTCTATTATATAAAAGAGAAATATTATTTGTTTGTTTACTTGTGTTTGTATAGATTTCATTTTAAAACAACCAGTTTAATCCATCTCAAATTTTGTACACAGGTCAACTGCATCTCTGGCCTTGTTGTAGGCTATGTATTCTTATACTATATTTAGAATACTTTAAACTGAGTAAATACTATAACCACTAAGCGATATTGTACATATTGTTTATTGCTATACAATGTATATAGGGCATCTAAACTAATACTTGAAGAGCAGAGGAGCAAGTTGTCGTTAGTTTATAAAGTATATTTGTGAATGTGGGTGTTACGATCATTAGTGGAACTGACCATACAACTTTGAATGTTTGAATGAGGTTTGAATTGTAGGGAAGCAAAATGCATCTTGAATGGTTGTCAAGGATTGAGAGTGACTCACTTCATTAATACCTTACAAGTATATAAGTTCGTGTTTAGCATTGATTTTTTATTGTAATAGAATTTGCTGTATACATAATTATGTTAATCCACTATAACCTGTTATGCTTTGGGGGTGCATTTAATGTCTTTTTTATATATGAGTAAAGTTGCTAATGACTATGCAGATAATTTTAAGTAGTCATTTGCAGACCATCTAATGTTAAGCAGTCGCTGACACATACCTCAAATAGGACTTCAGTCTTATCTGAGGTCATATAAAGATGCATTGTTAGTCCTGAGGACTAAAATGTTTGCCTTATTTGTAAGCCTAGCTTGCAACTACAGCTTTCCGATCAAATCACATCAATTGGTTCAGGACAGATTATGAGAGTGGTGTTAGTACTTTCCTCGTCGAACTATAATTCCATTACTTTACAAATATTCATATTTAAATAATTATTTTCACTCGTCAGTATTATCGTCACAAGGGTGGGGTGGCTCTTTCCTGGTCAAACAATAGTTCCACCACTTTGAAAACATGCATATTAATGTATAAATAATTATTTTCAGCTGTCAGTATTATCTTCACAAGCATCCATGGGTTCCTGCATACCAAGGTGTTATAACATTTTTTGTTTTGGCCAATTTTACACTGGCCACTTTCATGGACCCGGGAGTGATACCAAAGGGTAAGTTCTTTTTCAACCAATATTTTTTATTACTATTTTTTTCAATTAGTATTTTTCTCAGCATTTAACTTCTATGTTTGAATTTGAAATTCAGTTTTCTAAGTGTGACATATTATATTATTGACAGATCACATGACATAGTGGTATACCAGTCTGACATGTTCAGGTTTCAGGTTCGTTTACCAGCCAGGAACATACATAAGTAATAAATTTAGTGTTCTTTTCCTTATCTGGGTGTCTGTGTAACTAGCCTTTGTTATGTCTGTGGCACACATGACAGAATCTTATTGTATGTTATTATTTCATTTTATCAAACAAGCTTAAAGAAAAAGATATGTTGCAATATTGTCATAAATTATGTAAAGTATTTATAAATCAGTAAGTGTCTTAGGGATATGCAGGTATTAATAAAATTCATCCCTGTAATACATTTACGTTATCACATTGATAGTATTCTCTAGTTTTAAACACTGCTATCTTCTAGTATGGAGGGTACATGGCATATAAGGAAAGAATTTGCAGGGGTCTGTAATATAATCCCACACAGTCCCATATAGTGATAAGTGTATCTACCTAGATTTTCTTATAAATATTAGGTGTTCTAACAAAATTTTCACAGAGATAAAATATCAATTCTATTTGAATTTGAGTAAAAACCACAAGATTTTTAGTGTGATTTGGCCAGCATGCTCGTTCGATGACAAATTTTTGACTTTTAGGCCTATCATAATAAGCTATAATTACCTTAAAGATAGCACGAGTATGTATGAGCCATCAGTGATATCTGATTGCCTAGCAAACAATTGTAATCATCGTAACTATAATCTGTAAAAAGGCATGCATAATGCCCCATTACATGTAATAATGAACATTTGTTTTCTATTTACTTAGTACTATCTTTTGTACATTACTAGCGATCTGGCCCAGCTTTGCTTGGGTAATAGAGTTTATATTTACTTACATTATTTTTCTTTCATACATGCATCCAGTCGCTACCTAGTAGCAAAAAGTAACAATTAGAAACATCTATTTCCAACTACGACTGAATTACCATTGGGCAAGAAATTAAAGTATTTAAGTATTTTAAGTATTTTTGTAAATTGGGCAAGAAATTAAAGTATTTAATTTCTTGCCCAATTTACAAAAAACTTAACTTATACACCAAAACCTTCTTCAGGAATCACTCTACCTGTGGTTGAAAACTGTGAGAAAATCCGTCATATACTTTTTAAGTTTATCGATAGTGGACTTTGTTTCATAATATTTAGAGAAAAGAAGAGATTACATTCCGTTGGCATATTAGACGGTCACGACACATCCAGGTCTCGACCACGCCCGACGTTGTTTAATTTTATTGGTACTACACATTTTTTTTTTATATTGAAAGAGTAAGAAACGGGCATG
>DWON01001495.1:0-24204 GCA_018251015.1 Phocides pigmalion okeechobee
ACTGTAGCAACGCAGCTACCTATGACGTCAGACAAAACCTGTTTGTTTGGGGTTGGACGTAGATGTCTATGGGCTCCAGCGACCGATCAACATTACATGGCCCCCATGGTCGTTTAGTACTCTTATCAAACAATAAAAAAAAACACATATGTAAGGATACTCAAAAAAATAACGAAAATACCTAATATTTATAAGGATACTGAAGAACATATGGAAAATAACAATATATTTAAAGTATATACAGACATGTTGAATCGCTTTCAACAAAAATTTAAATCGAATTGAATCTAAAATGAAAGTCTGATCAGATGCTTTAAATCACTTTTTATTTAAGCAGCTGGTCGACTTTGAAAAATTTAAATGTATATATAATCCTTACTGTTGCATTATGTATTGTTGATGATTGTTATCTTGCTCGTCCAGATTACTAATGCGTTTGAATATTGTTGTTCCTAGAGCTCTGACGCATAAAACTTTGTCTACGGCGCGGATATATAAATATGATCGGGTCAGTATTGCGGGAATCGGCCCTAAACTGGAGCTTATTTGATTAGACTGAAGATACGCCGACAAATTACTGAAACATTTTTACCATCTGTGTATCAACTGCGAATACACAGACAGACGTAATGTCCGCAACCAGTCTTGTAGTGCCGACGTAAAACGACTTTTGTTAGACCGCACAACTTCCAGAATTACACAGTAGTGATGTAGCCGCTGGAAAGCCTTATTTTCTGATACGTCAAAAGGCACAGCCCACAATAATATAATTATTAATAAATACATAATTATAATCGCAGCATGAGCGATAAATTAATTTCAAATTATCTGTAAAGCGAACCTGATACAAAATACAACTCAGCAAAATCGTCTCGGAACAGAAAAAATCACGACTTTAATTAAATATATTTTACACTATGAATAAAATATGCAACGAAATTTTGTAAAAAATAATCGCTTATTGCTTAAATAGCACGCTTTTGCATATCGCAAATTTTTTAACGCAAGCGAGATTAACGCACAGAACAGCCTGTTATTATATATATACACACATACATATTTTCTTAAAATGAGAATGATAATTTATGGTGAATTGAATACAAAATTTTGTAGACATTAATTAATGTCAATTTTTTTGTCTCAAGAAAGTAAACATCCACCAACATTTTAACTCTGATCGAAACTAAAACGTTTTGTATTTTTACGTTTTTATGAAAATACTTAGAATCGTTTCCATATCTTCACATTTCTGAACCTAAATGGTCCACACCAATGTGAATATAAGATTTTCTAAAATTTTCAGATAATACTTATTCTGATAGTCATAATTTATTTATTTACTTCATCCTCTAAAATATCGCAATAAAACTAAAATCCACTGTTTGTAATCAAACTGCTTCATGTGAAAGTATGAATAAAATAAATATAAGAAATATTGAAATGAACTTTTGCTGTGTATTCTAATAACTTGCATCTTAAAGTCTTATGCATCTTCAGGGATGTTACAAATTTAAAATTATTTCTTTTATAATAAGAAACAGAGTATGACATTTTATTATATACTAAGTACTCAGGATTAACAAATATTCATTGGCGATATTTCCTTGAGTATATACCCGTTATATTATAAATTCTGCGATGATATTAGTTTAGAGTCAAAAGTATGACATTATTTTCTAACGTGAAAGCAATGTATGCAACGAATGATTAATTATTATAATTAATTATAATGTCTAATTGAATCTGTACTGGGTTTGAATATTTGTACATTGTTCAGGAAATCCTATTGGATGTATTTCCTATTGCGTTTCGTTAATTAATAGTAACACCGCGAATACTCACTCAAATCGATTATGCAGTAAATTGAAATTAATTAAATAGTTAAAATGTAACAAACATCTATACTTTCGTATTTACAATATTGATAAGATAAAATTATTTACTTATTATTCCCATAGATTGCTCCTCTAACCTCCAGTTCATGACTTCTCTGATAATATTTAATAATGTTATATGCATCTGTAATCCCATATGAAATTAGCAATGCCCTTCAAAATATGTTTTTAAATAATAAAACTTAGGAACAGGACACACCATATCTAAACTAAACATTATAAACAAAAATTCTTTTCCCACAAAAAAAAAACAAAAGAAGAAAGAGATTGGGACAAAATGTGGGGGAGTTGGGGTTACTTTCTTAATTCCACAATGTCGTCAACGATGCCTATTAAAAAATGTGATGTGATTTTTTTAAACCTAACTTAGGCTAGTTAAGGCTCCTTTGAGCCTTAAATAGATATTTGTATTCCTGAAACTCTTTTATGGGCTCCAGTGTCAGTTGAAATTTGCCTACAAGCCTCTCAACTTAAGGATGTCTGCAGAATACTTCATCACTCGGTCCCAACGCGTGTGAATGAAGAAACGATTACTATCATAGACTTGGTCATCTATCTTCTTATCCTTCCTTGGTAACATTGAACTCCTATTTGAGGACTCTAGGCAAGATTTTACGACTTAGGACGACGGAGGCACGCATGGAACTTTGCTACTAGTAGTCACCAATCCAAATTTCGACCACGCCCGACGTTGCTTGACCGCGACTCGCGTTTGTTCTACGAATGTGCATGTTTAGAATTACCTTATTTTTCGTTGTCGTCCTCCGTCAGCGATGTAGCAGTGGCTGTGGGTGCGGCCGTCAACTTGACCGGCTGCGGTATGATTGTTATTTCATCGTTAATCTTCAACGGCTTCATAGCCGGTTCGGCTACCCTCTGCTGATCAGCTGGCCCCGGCTTGGTCTTGTCTATCGCCCGCTTGGCGACCACACTGTGAGCGGAGTACACGTGGTTCTCAAACTGCTTGTACATGCTGAAGGTCGCAGCGCATACGGTGCACTTGTAGGAAAGATGCGCCGGCTTCAACGTGAGGTTGTGGTCGCGCGACACGTGGTTCAGCAGCTTCCATTGGTATATCTGGAATTGTTTTGGTAGTGTGTTATTCTTTGATGTATTAACTGTGGCGTGGCACGTCGTCGCACGCGTCTAGTCGCGAATACAGTACTAGTAGTAGTAGTACTGAGCTCGCGACTTCGCTTTTTTATATAATTCTAAAATGAAAGTAGCCTAAGTTAGTCCTTAGTACATAAGCTATCTGCAAGTGAAATCTGCAAGTAATTAGTGCAAGTCTGGCCAAAATCGGTTCAGTCATTGTAGAGATTAGCCGGAAGAGACAAACAGACACAAAAATTGACACACATATGCATTTAGTAAAAGACGGCTATTTTAATATTACAAACAAACACCAATTTAAATTATTTGCATAGATATATTTATAAGTTGGGACTTGCAGGGTATGACCAACGTGATACTACCTTCACAACCTTCTCTAAAAAAAGTCTTGCGTTTTGGTGGAAAGGTATGCCATCTCACACATAAGATATCTAAGTACACAGAAGTAGCAACGCATACTTGATTGACTTAAAGTATGACTTTACACAGACTTGTTTACAGATGTACATAATCTTCAGTGACCAAATACCGGAACATATCACAAATCTATCAGAAAAGATGTATAAATTGGTTATTAAACAAACATAGTGTAAAAAGGCGTATTATAAAACCAGTGATTATTTAAATGATAAACTCATTTGGTCTGAAACGATTCCAGCTCCACTTGCTCTATTACTTACTTACTAATTAAAAACTTATTATTATTTGTAAATTATATTTTCAAAGATGGAAAAGATGTGTGTTTTGGAGTTTCTTTCGCCGAATCTTCTGCAAAACGAAACACCTTACGAGTCTGTGGTTCTTTATTGACGTTCAAAAAGAGTTCTATAAAGAATCTACTTTGAAGAAAACTATTTTGATTTTGATGACCACTTAACATCACATAGACTTACTAATTCGCTACTTCACATTCATAAAAAAATTTAATGGTAGAGTGTATAGATCGTATATTTAAAGAGCTCTGTGCCCTTGTATTTTTAAAACATCTAATATCAAACGAGGCTAAGTTAATTCCACGACAGTTTGTGTCATATACAATAAATATAATAAAACATAACATGTGCAATAAAACAGAGAATTTAAATTAACAACACTAAACACACACATGTCAATCTTAATGTAAGGTCTGATGGAACATGAGAATGACTGCTTGTCTTGGGTGAACGTACATTTATACAAAAAACCACGAGTATTACTTTAGTATCATCTGTGACAATATCAGATCAAGGCCTTTACAATATGCACAATTATAATTATATACATGTAGGAATAGTTCATGGGTAAAACGATAATGCATTCATTAATTTTAGCTACAACGATAACTGAAGATGCTCCACTTTTTATATGCAATTGCTCTCGTCAAATCCATTGGAAGATGTATCTCATAAATGTATCTCCGATTTGTGACGACTGTGTGACATCTTAAAAACCTCAATTTTTCAGGAGACGATTTTTAAACTTTTGTTCGATTCTATTTTTTTAAGTGAGAAGAGTAGTTAACGAACACGCAAACCACCTAATATTAAGTAGTCGCAGTCCACGTACAACCACAAGCACGACCGAAATCCTATCTAAGCTCCAACGTTGCTCCTCCTGAAGACTAAGTAGGCCGCCTCGCTTCAAAGTGTAGCCGGCAAACGCACCTCTCCGACACAAGTAATGCTTTACGGCGGATTATGAGGACGGCGGTGGTACCACCCCGGTCGAACAATAGTTCTCCCACCTTTCAAAGTAATGCGTTGATAATGATGTCATACCCTGCCACAAACGGGACATCTGCCAGCATCCTTCCCTTTGTTTGCAGCCTCCTGCATGCAGCTGGTAACCAGACCGTGCGAGCCAAGGAGATGTCTCTCAAGCCCTTGGTCTGTGAAGAACCTGAAATTTTCAATATTAACATTTTAAAATACAGCAAACAATTATTCTATTTTACCCCTACTGTGCTGTGATCAAATCTCTTCAATCGTATTCTTGTGTGTTTATAAAAATGTTTTTTTTTTCTTGGGTAGTAAGTAAACAAGTAACAATGAATTTTCTTGTAATTGAGAATGGTTACAATTCATTATGTGAACCATAAAATTCACCAATGAGTCACTCTTCCTTGGAACCAAGTTAGTCACATTTTATAAATCTGTTGTCAGTCACAAAATTGAAAGATGATGACTTCTCCCTTGGACTAATTGTTGAATACTTTATATATATCTAACTTTATCAATTTTCAAACAAAAATGAAGCAATACTGCTGCTATAAGACATAAAAGAGATGTGACGATGATAGTACTTGAAATCAAGAAGAGTTTTAGCATCTGCACAAAACTGCAAACTCCATAAAGTTGCAAACATTAAAAGATATACATTATACTATCGTTATTATTGTTTATTACAGAACTAGGGTTATGTTACCCTGTGGTCATTGCAAGCAGGTTTATCGTAACCGACCCCTTTACTATATCTGGTCCCCAAGGCCAATAATTAATATGTAACATATGATGCACTTGGTGTTATATTATCTATTGTATATATGTTATGTTAGGTTGTCCTGGGTAAGCAATTTGACGACTGCAAAAAAAAACTCTTCTATATTTCAAACATAGGTATGTCATCAGTTGTAGTCAAGACTGAATTTTGTAAGTACACTGAAGTTTAGTTACAATTAATTAATCTTGCCTGAGTGAATCTTTTGATAAGTGACGTGTTTGTACTATATATACCTAACAACATTTTTGACAGTTGGATGGGGATTGTTGCAATGTTTATTTATGCAAGTAGAGTAAGAAACTATCATGCCACCTGATGTTAAGTAGTCACTGGAGCTTCCACATCCAAATACAGCCTCACAAAAAAATAAGTCCTATCGTACTCCTTAGAACTAAGATAGTCTTTTCGCTTGTAAGTGTAGCTGGCAACCGCATTCCACCAACCGAAACACAATAGTTGCTTAACAGTGACAGCTCATTGGTCCAACTACAGTTCTGCTGCCTGTCAAACTTCATGTATTCACTGTACATATGTGATTCCCTCGACTTTGATAGATGAGGGATCTATTGTGACTATACGCACCTAAACTGACACTTTTGACAGTTGAGCGGAGGCCTGTTGTAAATCATCTTAGGGTGGATCTTCACTTTGTGAATCCATTGCATATGATTTCTCAACTGCTCGAGATCCTTGATGTAGCCATCACATATCTCGCAGATGACGCAAGAGTTCTTGTTCGTCGTGTGATGTTGTTGCTGCACGGGCGGCGCCGGCTGAGGTTGCCGGGGGAGAGGCGTGATCGAGATCGACGGCTGATGAATCGACTTTGGAATCGGTATGGTTTTGCCATTATTCTGGAAACATATACAAGACTAGTAAGAAGAATAAACTTTATAAAACTTTTCGATTTAGAAATTCGAAATATTTGTAAAAATTACATAATAGTTATGACAACATTGTCAATAAAAATCATACTAAACTGCTCTCTGACTGCATTGCATAGATCTTCTCTGACAATAAGAAAAGTCTAGCTAATAAAACTACCACGCTATAACAGCCGTTTTGACTTATACAAACGTAACGTGAGACATGTCAATTTATTACAAAGAAAACATAGTCAAGTGTGAGCAGTATGTTACAAGTAATAGTAGTTGTAGCTATGAGAAAGAAATATAGAAGAAGTTAAGAAACATAGTCAACTTACCCCAAGTGGATAGTTATTAAGCAGACTTGGATTACTGTGCCTGATCATAACTCCACCCCGCATAATCTGAGTGCCCTGTACACTGGTCGCGCGTGGCACGATGGTCATTGGCGACCTGCCTCTCGGCCTGTAGCTCGCAGTCAGCCCAGAGATGATGTTGCTAACGGGAGGTCTTCCCAAATTGTTGCCTAATTGAGCACGTTGGAATGAGTTTTGGTACGGGCTCATCATCGGATTGCGCGATCGCATCAAATGCTAAAACAACAATGTTAAGATTTTGAACAATAGAAGACACTATTATAAAGTACAGTATTAAATGCACGTAATCAATACCTTTGGTATTTTCGCGGGAGGTTCCCACTCTACGGGAGGAGATAGATTGAAGTCCGGTTTGAACTTCTTAGCGCATGCTATTAGGTGGCGGGCCAACTTGCCCTTACCATTATCCTCGAATGGACAGTTAGCGCATTGATGGTACGATGGCAGTCGCTCCAATTTGCCCCTAATTTTATGCTGCGCTTCCATATGGAATAAAATATCATGCGGACTGCGTATTTCAAATTCACAATAACTACATCTGTAAATATTATTCTTCATATGCGGCGACTCCATGTGGTGAGATATAACGAGCGATGATTCAGTCTTAAAATTACATCGAATGCACTTCTTCATAGGGAAAGTATATGGCGCATTGTTTTCCTTACTGAACTCCAAGTTCTTCCCAAGAGACATTATAGAGCTCTCTGTTAGTTTTGTGTCTTGCCCCAGTTTCTTTTCCTTATACAGTTTCCTTTTTTGTTGCTTCAAAAGATCTTTTTGTACGAACTCTTGAACAAGGTTCAGGCCAATGTTCATGAAAAACTTCCCAAGTGAACAGTCGAAATAATTGTCGGATTTTCCAGAAACGACCTTTTCTACCGTAAGATCTGTAACATCTTTTAAATCCGTCACGGTGTCTAATTTATCTTTTATCACAACAGTTTTGTCCTCTTCGTCACTCCCTATATCATCGTCGGAATCTGAAGAAGATTCGCCATCCCATGAGAGATCGTCGTCATCATTCTGGCGTTTCCGGTGTTCTGAAACATAAGTATAGAAATATTTTTAAAGCAATCTATTATAAGACCTATGCAGACTAATTAATTCTAAACCATTACAAAATTAATATCAAATCGTATGGTACTGGTGAAACAACCACTTTATAAAAATAATATGATACACGTACCTCTCTTTTCAGACTTCTTCTTTTTCTTTTCGTCGTCTGCTTCGGTTTCCTCTGTTTCTGTGCTGTCTTTCTTTTTCTCGTCACTCTGTTCTTTTTCACTCAAATCGGCATCTTTTTCCTTTTCTCCAGATTCCTCATCAGAGTTCTCCACAGCTTCGCCTCTTTCTATCTTTTCTCGCTTCTCCTGTTCTCTTTTTTCCCGTTCCTCTTTCTCCTCTTTGGCTCTCTGCTCTGCAAGTTCGTTTCCTAATACATCAACAAATTCTCTAAAAGGTTTGATAGATGGTTTTTCATACACGTAGGGTACGATGAACGAAGGGGCCTCGACAACAAACATATCGTCGGTCAAAGAGGGCAATATTGACGGTTGAGGGCTAGGACTAGGACTAGGGCTAGGACTTTGAGTGGATGCGTTACTCTTTGTAGGTACTGGAGTTACAGTAGTACCACGAGCAACAATGCTTTGATATAAGTTCTGGGCTGACATCGCAGAACTTGACGCAACAGAATGCCTGTGGTGAACTTGTTGTAAGGGCGCCTTGCTGGATAAAGAGGAATTTGTATCGATTATGACGACAGTTGGCTCCTTCCTATGATGGCCGCCTTGATTCGATTTCATTTGTCTAGCCGCCATTTCTACTAGAGTTTTTGTATCATTGATCACTATTGGTCTTGATCGTCGTCTGTAAGGTTCGTTCATACCGATTTCTTCAATATCAGAATCATCGTCCCCATTAGCTATATGATCGTCGTACCTCTTTCTTTTAATAGCCCTACTGCTACGGCGCAACGGCACTTTGTTTTCTGGTAATTTTACGGATTTATTTTGTATTGCCGGAACATTCTCCTCATTATCACTGACAATCTCATGAACTTCTGGACTTGGAGATCCACATGTATTACCATTTTGATTACTAGGCCTTTTTTCTTTTCCTACCATTATTAATTCACAATTTTTTAATTTAGTTTGACTCTCTTGTGAAGTATCGTCTCCACCCTCGGCTCCTGAATCAGAGTTTATGCTTACAGTATCTTCGGCTCGCGGACCTGCTGAAACCTCTGATTCATCTGACGAGGCCAATTCTGAGTGTATGCCATCTGATTCCTGAAATTAAAAATTTATTTGTCATTTCACAATCATAACGTGACTAATGTTACCAGACATTATTATTACTTGTTGTTTATCTGTTTGTACGTGTACTTAATTTTGTTGTTATACTGAAAAGGAAATTTTAGAAAATACAAGAGCTACATGTACTACAACAACTATCCCTATAACTTTACAGTTGAAGCTTATGTTGATCCGCTAATGAAATTTTAAATTTGGAGAAGGAAAATATGTATTTTAGAACAATACATATAAATATTTGGTTACAAAAATAAGTTACAACTATAGAATAAACAAATTTTAACATATTTAAGTCTTTTTTTACCTAATTGTATACCTACTATGTATGATAAATACATGATACATATGTATGTACATATGTATCATGTATTTTTTATAGTTTTTATTTCAAATTGTATACTAATTTGTAAATCAATATTTTCTTTGAAAATGAAACAAAAATATGTCGGTGCACATTTGGATTTTCAAAGTTTACGTAAGTTAATTGTAGACCAAAAGTTATGGAGCCAATGTTAGGCCTATCATAGAAAATTGACCATGTTCCAGAGGGACGGAGCCACGTCCTCTTACTGGTTCATGATGTCACTTATTAGTGGTTCTTGACTTATTTAAATTTAACACTTTAACTGCAGCGCGGATACATATGATCGGGTCAGTATTGCGGGAGACGGCCCTAAACTGGAGTTTATTTGATTAAACTGAAGATAACCGCTAATAAGAGACATGACAAAAAAGATGGACGTGGGTCTGCAACTCAGGTTGGATGACAAGAGTAATTCTTGGGCAAAGCTTGCCAGTTTGAAACGATAACATGTGTGAACACAATTGTTCTGTTCCCGGTAGACAGCCAATAATACTTTTATAGCTCTAGTGTTTTGTACTCGTACGTTTCCGTGGCACTCACGGAAGCCTAGCTGTGGCTATGAGTTTAGAAAACGTTATTTATTTTATTCAAGAACTTGCTCATGGCACTCAAAACTTATGCACTATGCTTATGCACTCATAGTTTTAATTAATAAATAATCACAGAAGCGCTATAACACCAACAGTGTAATATAAATTGAGTTATCCGGAATTGATTGAAGAGTTGCCAAACTTTGTTCATCAAAACCCGGGCGGTTTTTGTATAATGGAGTGAGGGTTAGTAACGGCACCATACATAAATTACACCCTCGTATGTTATGGTACTTCTAAGCTTTCTCTTCATAACTACGTGTTGTATTTTTTATAACGAAACGAAATAATAACCTTAAGCTGTTCTGACATTATTTCGCTGCGATCGTTTACCTTAGTTTCACATTTCTTGGTAATATCGCCAAATCGTAAATGTAAAAGTAGCGTTAAAGGTATGACAACTATAGTTCGATCGAGGAGGTGGTACCTCCCTCATAATTCGCCGTAATGGTTTATTTATGTTTCGGTTGGACAGGTGCGCTTGCCGGCTACACTTTGAAGCGAGGCGACCATCTTAGTGTTCAGGAATGGCAACGTATGTACGTTGGAGCTCAGATACGATTTCAGTCGTGTTTGTGGTTGTACGTGGACGTCTATGGGCTGCGGCTAATTAAAATCAAGTGGTTTGCGAGCTCGTTTGCTACTCTTCTCACATAAAAGAAACCTCTAACGTCTATAGACATATAAATTGTAAATGATCGCTGTTTGTACATGGAAGATACATAAAAGAAAACTACAATAAAGTATCATTATTAACGTAATAAACTCATAAACAATATTCGTTAGAATTTTATCTGTCTATCAGAAACGCTAATCAACATTAATTGTTCTTTGCATTTCCATCGATCTCTAAACAAAAAAGTTATGTCCATTTAAAAGTTGCGAGTACATATAAATGTTAGGTGTTTTTCACACGGTCAAGTTTATGTAGCTTCGATACTTGTTAGTATTCTCTGAAGCTATGTTTGACTCCCGACGGGTTTATGTCAAACATCGTGTGTCGAGAAGTATTATTGTAAATCATATATTTTGATTCAGTCACCGTATTCTATTTTCTTATGCAGTTATTAAACATAGACACATTTATAAAAAAAAAACTCACAAAATTTGAGAAATGTCAATTTTTAAGCCCATTGAACGAAATCGCGGAGAGCAACTAAACAAAATATTGGTTTAAAAATGTATACATCTTTTATTTTAAGTTATAATTTATTATTTTATTTCAAATGTGCATTGTATGTTGTTTTTTTCATACTTTGCGTCGAATTTCTCGAAGTAGGTCAAATTTAACGAGTAAGATTCCATTACGGGCAACCACAGGGACAGGTGAAAGTAAATAAAAACTTGTAATAACAACAACAATATTACACCCGCGGCTTTGCCCGCGACCAAATTGTTTTTACTATGTTTTCATCCCTTATTATATATCAAGTACCTACTACTTGACAAGCGTAATGGTAAAAATCCGACTTTTTAAACGGAAAGTCCCGGATTCGAAAAGATGGTACACGCGTCTGATTTTTTTAACTATTTGCCAATTAGAAATCACTTGCTACAATGCTGAGGGAAAACAGTGAGGACACTTATATGTTTGGGATTTTCTTTTTTTTTATTGTAAAAGAGTAAGAAACGGGCATGCAGGCCATCTTATGTTGAGTGGTCACTGCAGCCCATGGACAACCACGTCCATTCTCAAATAGAACAGAAGTTCTATTTAAGGATGGACGCGGATGCGTTCTCACACTTGAGGACTAAGATGGTCGCCTCCAATAATGTGTAACCGGCAACTATACCTCCCCAACGGAAACACAATACATGAAGAACATGTTGCTTTACGATGGGTTATGAGGGTGGCGGTTGTACCGCCCCGGGCGAGACCTAATGGCTCTACCACCTTTAAATGATAAAATACAACAATTTTGTGAATCGTCGACGCATCACTAGTCTAGAGAAAACGCCTCCAGTTTAACGTTGACGTTATAAATATAAGCGAGTCAAAGTGTTGACGGGCCTAAAGACGATAAAAATGGGAATTCCACGAATAAAACACCCATGGTCACCCTTCCGACAGTCACAAGTTCATAAGTACCATTTGAAGATCGCTCATAAACTTACCCGATATTTGTACGTATAATATAATGTATCTCTGTTCTTCTCTAATTATTATAAAACAAAGTCCCCCCTGTCTGTCTGTGCATGATAAATTTAAAAAGTACTTTCTCACAGTTTTTAACAACAAGTAGAGTGATTCCTGAGGAAGGGTTTAGTGCATATATAGGTTTCTTTTGTAAATTGGGCGAGAAATTAAATAGTTAAATTCAATATAGTCATTCAATCGTCGTTCGAAATAGATGTTTTTAATTAGTTTTTGCAACTAGGTGACTGGATGCATGTATGAAAGAAAAATAAAGTGAGTAAACATAAACTCTATTACCCGAGCGAAACTGGGGCGGGTCGCGTTTTCCTTGGAAGCATTACGACTTATTTGTTTATACGAAACAATAGTTCTTATCAATGAGATAGGATTATAGGAATCGAGGATACAGACATTAGCTGATAATAGAACGTACCTAATCAATTTACCTGTTACATCCAAGTTATATTACAAGATACAGTGCAACCTCGATATAACAAATCACAAGGGAACAAGTAAATATTCATTATATCGAGTAATTCATTAAACTGAGGTTTGTTATATTGAGGAAGGTAGGTCTAAAATTGTTACAAAAAATAGTTTTATTCGCGAAACCTGTCGCGACTGAATCACATATTTTGGGATTAAGGGTCTAATGGTGGGATCGTTATGTATGTTGTTCGCAAAAAATGTTCGTAATGTAAAGGGATATTTTACTTTGATTCTTATGGACAATTCAAGGGGATTACAAAGAATTTGTTAAATCGAGGATATCGTTATATTGAGGTACGTTATATTAAGGTTGCACTGTATTCACACAGGCGTTTCGACAATGCTCAATAGGATGGTCCCAGCCACGGAATTTAGTTTAAATTATCTCTTGTTTGATGGAAATATATAAAATATTAGTATAACAAATGCATATTTTTATCAAAATAAAGGTTATTTGTTATCTTAAACTTTATCACGCGTAGCAAGCGAACCTCATATAAAATAGCGACTGACTGCGGCGTTTTATATTACATCGAGGTAGGATTGCAGAAGGCTGCACAAAACTGGAGTTTTTTTCTGAAGATGAAAACTGGACTGGAGATGCGCCGACAATTCTTTTTTCATACGAGAAGAATAGCAAACGAGCATGCAAACCACCTGACATTAAGTAGTCGTAGTCCATAGACATCCACGTGTAACCACAAACAATCGAACTCCTCGAACGTAGATGCGTTGCTACTCTTCAGGACTAAGATGGTCGCCTCGCTTCAAAGTGTAGCCGGCCATCGCCACTCTTTGATCGAAACACAAGTAATGATTTACGGCAGATTATGAGGGCAGCGGTGGTGCCTTCCTGGTCTATAGTTCTCTCACCTCTAATTCAAAATGCAGAAGAATCGAGATATCAGATATGGCCATCATGAATTCGAACTCTGGACTCAATGTTAGAGGTACCTTACCACTTGGCTATTATTATTTTATAAAAAATACATTGACGTATGAAAACCAGCCAGTCCTTACCACTTTACTCTAAGACTTCATCTTGTCTTAATATTACTAATTAGCCTGGTTTAAATGTAAGATTCCGAAATTTAACAGATTAAAAATTAAAACTCGCACAGAGAACATTTTGCAATATCTATGTCAAAAATTAAACTCAAGAATTTTGATCGAATTTGTGATATTATTTTAAGAATAATGCAAATAAATATTAATAGAAAATATTTTGTTGATGTAGTATAATAATTCTTAATGTTGTTCTCGTAATTATAGAGCACAGACTACACAGACAGAAATATTAATAAAAAAACAGATTAAAAATACTTTCTAAAATTGTTGTAAAATAGATATAAAATATAAATTCGAAATCACTAATTTTTAATCGTAATATCATTTATACAGTAAACGTATTTGCTCTTATGAGTAGCCATTTTAATTAGTCGGCAGTAACCCAGTAATTATAATAGACAATGTTTTATTTCATTATTCATAAAAAATATATCCCGCTGTGTGAACATAATTATCTTTGCCGTACGAAGAATGCAAGTAATGAAAAGTAGAACATGAAAAGTAGTTTCACTTTACAAAATTGTAGGAAAAAACGCGACGCGGCCATTTTATTTTGTGTATTTTGACAGATTTGAAAAGGCGGGATTCTCCATTTTTTTATTTTTGTGTTTGTTACCTCTTTTATGTTTACTCATTTGAAAAATATTCTTAGAGGAAATACTTTCATTTCCATTTTCAAGTAAGAACTACAGTTCGTCCAAGTGGTACCACCTCCGCCCTGACAGTCCGTCGTAAATAATTACTTGTTTCAGTTGAAGAAGTGCGTTTGCTTGGCTTTTTGTGGGGGACGACGTGGAGACACGCAATACCCCCAAAGAAAATTTGGAAAATACCGAAAAATTGACAAAAACCTGAAATAATGGAAGCAAAACAATAAAAAATGTTTTGGTTCATTTTTCCTCACATTACTATGGAAAGCGGTGGGGAGAGGGTACCAAAATTATGGACTTATCACTCGAGAATTAGCGTGCCCCTAAAAAAAGCAGACCATAAAAGGCCTGCATTTTACTATCCTTAAATTACAATACACAATATAATTCCAAAACGAAACCAAAGTATAATAAAAACCAATAAAGTAACCTATATAATTCAAAATCAAATTCAAAATTTGTTTTCATAATACATACATACACTTAATCAAAGTAATCACCTATCCTTTGTAATTCAAACTCAAATTTTTACTTAATTATAACGTATTTATATACACTTAAAAATAGAAAATTTCTAAATTCAAAATTCCTCACATGAATGGAATATTGTACGGTATTCAATACAAAGTTTCCAACTAAACCAATCGTATTAGCCGCGAGGGCCGTGGGCCGCGCCTCCATTACTACATCTGTGAAACTGCACCCAGACATATAGGACATCTCTTCAGTACAGGACACCCCTCTACTGTGAACTGAACAACCTTATATGTATAGGCTGTCACTAACAATTTGCGTATGCCATCATGTTACGATTTTTTTTCACCCGCCATTTTTATGTTTAAAGCAAAGGTATAGCAGATATACATACGGTGATTAATAATTCTTAATTATCTGGAGCAAAAATAATTAATCATAAATCTCATTATTTCCGACAAAGAATTGTTATTTAAGATAGAATACGTGATAGAATCTTAAGTGAAGAGCATAGGTACACATTTTATTTTCTAAATCAATAAATAACAATGCAAATTACATTTTTCCTTTATTTAGGTTGCAAAATACAAATTTAAAAATATTAACATTGGAATCTACCAAAAATATAATATTTTTTTTCATGATTTCTTCTTGATTATGATCTTTAATTAATTAAAAATATTATAAACGATTTTAAATTATTAATGTTTTAAATAGTATAGATTTCAGAATCCATAATGGTAATAATAATAAATGATTCTTATCAATTATAAGTATGCTATACAATTAATTTAAGAATTCCATTTAAAAATAATTTGTATCCGGAATTCTTTAAAATCGATTAAAAAGACTGGCCGTAAATAAAATTATATAAGTTTTTTTTTATTTCTCTATTAAATTAATTTAATAATTGGCTTTGATCTATATGTCTACTGATATATTTTTAAATATCATGTTATGGCAAAATCCCACCCACACATTCTTATAGGACTTCATTATTAGCTACATCCCTTACAATGTATTGTGCTATAAATATAATGTATCATACAGGCATACAGGCTGCATGACTAAGCTTTTATGATCTTTTCATTAGGGGAAAAACTATAAAAATATAACTCACTTTTTTCGGCCCATTCTGCACGATGGTCTCGTATTCCAAGCCTTCCATAGACATCGTTCTCACAAATTAAAAAATCACACAAAAAGTATGTATGCACTTGGCGTTCCTTTACTAAAATATCCTTAATAAATAGTCCACTTGATTTTATTAAACGGCTCTAAATGCAATTTTTACAGTAGTAAAAACACTAAAAGGCTAAATAAATCACTGTTTCCATTAACAACTTGGTTAAATGGAGTGTTCGGGCGTTAATACGTCGCGCCGCCGGCCGGCACGGGTGCAACAACCAATATCAAACGCCCACACAGCCTCCCTTGCTCTCCAGCGAGTGAACACATACAGACAGAATGTATGTATAGAAAGTTGACACAGCAAAGCCTATAGAATTAAATGTAAGGTGCGGCTTCTCTACTACAATTTCATTTTCCTTATAGTCATTCGTTCCGTTTCAAGTAATATACTAAAGAGTAATAATAAGTTGAAATTTATAATATTAACTAGAATAGTATTTTTATTTATATACCAATACTAAATTACATATTTTGTATTAAATACTTTTTAGGTAGTTTTATTTATTAAGGTTTCCATAGATCAAGATATTACCACACCCCATTTCATTGGTCTGAAAATACCGCCAACTTTATTTTAGTGAAATTTAGATAAATATATTTTTCTTTATTTATTTTGTTTTACTATACTTCTGCTATCTCATTTTTTATAACAAAATCAGTAAAAACGATTAGTGATATTAAAATGAAGATGCAAAAACCTTCATATAATCACATTTTTTTTCGATTTTCTCGGTTATTGGGTTTTGATGTCTAACAATTTTGAAGACTGACAATCACTCTGTCAGGTCCGGTGTGAAATTAATCCATATTTTCGAGACATTGTCAAAATACATGTTGTAGTTTGTAATAATTTTGGAAATAAATAAATTGGAATAAATTTTAAAAGCCTAATAACACTATAGAAGGAGTTAATGAAATAGGTACCTATAAAATCTTATCGCTACCAATACTATATGTGTTCAAAGATTTGTAAATATCAAATTAAAAATTTTCTATTGCAGGTTCGCAGTTTGAAAATGTGCGAAGATTTGCAAATATTGAAACAGGGGGCTGAGGCGAAGCTGTACATTTGCGATTACTTAGGTAAACCAACCTTGATAAAGGAGAGATTTAAGAAAAACTACAGGCATGGCGACTTGGATGCCGCTATAACCAAAGAGCGTATAAAAAATGAGGCGCGGTCAATAGTGAGAGCCAAAGCTACTGGTGTGAAGACGCCATCACTGTATTTAGTCGATTTTGAGCGCCGTCGCATATATATGCAGCATTTTGAAAACAGTATTACCGTTAAAGACTTCATTATAAATGTTTTTAACGAAGAATATAGCACTGGTGATGGTTCGAGCACACTGGATTTGATTGCTATAAAAATCGGCGAGACTATACGCAAGTTGCACGAGAGTAATATAATACACGGTGATCTGACAACTTCAAATATGTTATTGGTGCAAAAAAATGATCGCCCGGTACAAGATATCTCAGATTGGCATCAAATCGCTAACATAGATTTAGTTATGATCGATTTTGGCTTGTCTCACATCGACACGAGCGCTGAAGATAAGGGCGTAGACTTATATGTCCTGGAGAGGGCGCTAATTAGCACACACAACGATCATCCGGAGCTGTATTGGAAGATCTTTAAAGCGTATAAGAAATATAACGAGAATAATATCAATGAAATCATAAGCAAATTTGAGGAGGTCCGTGCAAGAGGGCGGAAGAGGACGATGGTGGGATAGACATGTCACCTTTCACATTTTGTTTGAATTTGAAGCAGCTGTGTGGTGTCGGCGCCGAATAGCACCACTCCGTCACCCGTGGATGTCGTAGAAGGCGACTGAGGGAATAAATGAAGGAGACAGACAGCTTTCTGTGCAATGTTATATATTTACTGTAGGCATCGAAAGGATCAAATTGGAGAAACAGGCAGCATCTTCATGTACTGTTATCTACTATTACTATTTACTATGTATGTACATGTGGTACTATGGTCATATGAAAAGCTGAGGCAGTATAATCGAGGCCTGTCTATAGTGGACCATGGGCCTGAAATTGATGTTATATTTATTGAAACCAACCAGTTTCATTAGAATAAAAATATGTATTGTGTAATCTGTCTATTATTTACTTATCAGTTCTTTGAATAACATCAGTGAGAAATTCAATATTTTAAAAATAGTAAATATAATGCAAAAAAGCCAAAATTTAATAAAGAGATACACACAAATTTTATAAAAAGAAGGATAATATAGATATATAAATATAAAATACATATAAAATATAGCCACATATAGGTATTGTATGAAAGAGGAAGGTGTTGGACAAGACCCAAGATCAATTCATGACTGAAACCTCTGAACTTGGAAGTTTTGCAAATAAGTTCTCTATAGAGCATAAATGAGTATTTAGTTTTAGTAATTTCACTACGAATGAGGTAATATAGAAAATGAAACTGTACAATTTTATCGTTTTTTTCATAAATTGTTGTAAATTAAAAAAGTGTTTCTTTTTTGTTTTTTCTTTTTTGTTATTTCTGTGAAGCAAAGCCAAGGTAATTAAGTAATAGATTATGGATATTGTTATAAATTAGCTTTATTAATTCGAGTCATTTTTAGTTACATTAAAAGCATGAAACGTTCGAGGTTTGTATGAGTGGCTAAAGACAATCAAAAATCGATCTAACCCAAATTACTTCCTGTATAAGTCAAACCCGGAAGTGAGTACATGTATTATATTATATATACTATATACTGTTAAACATAGTAAGGCTAAATAAGGCTAATATTATTTTAAATCTGTAGCTAACCATGGCTAAATCTATGGTCACAATGATATTAATATCTGTAGTAAAATGATTTTACATACAAAAACTTGGCAACATTTTACTGTGCTGTCACTGTCAGTGTCAAGGCCTAAGGATGTCAATTTCTTGCTGTCAAACGCAGCTGCCGCACATAACCTCTTATTTGTTTACAAATTCGCTTTAATAAAATTAAACTGTTACATAAAGCAAAAATACAAAATGAATAACCAAATGCTACTATTATCAAAGTCATTATTTCGACAAAATGGATCAAAAACCCTACCTTTTATCAGTAAGTACTTACACTAAAATGTTCATTGTCAATTTTGTCTTAGTAATTTGAGGACAGTAACGATATCCCAATGCCAAGATCTCCGATTTCTGCACCTGAAGCTCCTAGGTCCAAAACAAAGATTTTTTAAAATATGCGTGAATGTAAGATAAGCAGACTTAATTCAGCAGTGAAAGAAAGCGTCATGAGGAAACCTGCATGCTTGAGAGTTCTCCATAAAGTTCTCATAAAACTGTCTAATAATTTGTACTTGGCCAGATATTCATTCTGAGAGAAGTACTATACTCTGCCCTGCAATGACAGTAATGGTATACCCGAGTTGGGAGGTGGGAGAACTGTAGTTCGACAGGGGAGATACCACCGCCACTCGCATAATCCGCCTTATAGCATTATTTGATTTTTGTTGTAGAGGTGCCACTGCCGGCTACACTTTAAAGTGAGGCGACCATCTTTGTCCTCAGGTGTAGCAACGCATCTATGTTCAAGCTCAGACAGGATTTCAATTGTGTTTGTGGTTATGCGTAAATGTCTATGGGCTGTGACTACTTCACATCAGGTAGGTTGCATGCTCGTTTGCTACTCTTCTCACAACTGCTATCAAATGATGATGATGAGATGCTGCCAAACACAAGTGTCTGAATACTACATCTCCATCTAGAGAAAACATCTCCAGTGTAGTGCAGCAGTCTGTAATTCTGACTTAATATGAATATAAGCGCTGGAAGCTGGAAGGTGTGCATTATGTTCATTTAGGTGGTAGTGCTCTGACCTGTGCTGGCAAGTTACAATCTCACATCAATAAAAAATATGCATAAATCTATTGGATTACGATGTTTTCATAGTCAAAATATAATGTTTTGTAAAATGTAAATTGATGTTGTAAATGTTCATTGTTTTAAGGTTCCCTTTTTCTAGTTTCCTTTTGTATTTAGGCTTTTTTTTTTGCGAAAGAGTAAAAAACGGGCATGCAGGCCTCCTGTGTTAAGTGGTCACTGCAGCCCATGGACAACCACGTCCAATCTCAAATAGAACAGAAGTTCTATTTAAGGATGGACATGGGTGCGTTCCTACTCTTGAGGACTAAGATGGTCACCTCCAATAACGTGTATTCGGCAACCACACGTCCCCAACTGAAACACAATACATGAAGAACATGTTGCTTAACGGCGAGTTATGAGGGTGGCGGTGGTACTGCCCCGGGTGAGCTCTAACGGCTCTACCACCGTTAATTAAGGCTGTTTTGAATTGTACGGATGGTGTGGAGTAAAAGAAACGTATGTACTCTCAGATGGTTTAACTTGCACTAAAAATTTGAGTGGCGGTGCATACACATTAGGATTGGACCGTAAAGAAGTTAATTTTTAACTCATACAACAAAAATAAGTTAAGGGCAAAATTCAAACAAGGGTAGCATACATTTTGCTCATTGCAGTGGCATAGCCATTCAAAGTGGAAATGCTGTCAGCATCTTAGCACCTGACCAAAGTCGAGCAATGCTGATTATTTTATATTTGTCTTTGTTGTTGTATTTTAGTTGGAAATAGATCTATATATATACTAGCAACCCGGCCCAGCTTTCTTCGGGTAATAGAATTTATATTTACTTACATTATTTTTCTTTCATACATGCATCCAGCCATTACCTAGTTGCAAAAATAAAAATTAAAAACATCTATTTCGAATGACGACTGAATTTCTGGCCCTATTTACAAATAGACTTACTTGTTGTTGAAAATTGAGAAAATCTGTCCAGTACTTTTTGAGTGTATCATGAACAGACAGACAGATGCAACAAGGACTTTTTTTATAATATTTATATATAGTTAGTAGTTCCAATGTTAATTTTAAAAATATTTGGTTGATTAACAATTTCCCTGCGGCTACAACACTGCCGTGTAATTCTGGGCGCGACGCGCTTGCGCCTCCTACACACCTGTGTTGTACCGACACATTTGTATGGGTTACAGGCGAACACAAGTGCTGTGTTTACGTCGGCGCAGTCAGTATTAATTAATGTTTTCAATTATGTAATTCTAGGGTCATTAAGCACTTTAGAAGCAACAGAACGTCGTCACCATCTCTTTGAATTAGAAGAGAAGAGGCAGTTAGAAAAAGTTGGTCGAGTGGAGAAGATAGAAGTTCAATATAAGGGCAATCCGGAGGACTGTACACTTATCATGAATAAGGGTATTTCTACGCCCTACGACTGTGCCAAACGTAAGTATTGTATTAAAAGCTTCATATATTTCCAACGAACATACAAAAATTAATGTGTTGGAAGTGCAGTTCTGAAGAAGTACCACTGCCACCCTTAATCCTCTATGAAGTCCAACTTTTTTTCGTCATATGAAGCATGAGGTTGTGTAGGATGTCAATGGGATGCAGTAACTTAACATCATATAGCGTTGGCATTAAGTGCTCTTCTCAAATTAAAAAAAATGAAATAGTAGATCAAATCTAACGTCGGATTAACACTTACCCTGCGGCTTAAAACACTGCTGTGTAATGCGCGGCGTAACGCGCCTGCGACTTGTACACACCTGTGTTGTACGTACAAATCTGTATAGATTACGGGCGAACACAAGTGCTGTGTTTACGTCGACGCTACAAGACTGGGGGCGGACATGACGTCTGTATATTCATAGATCATACATAGATGCTAAATATTTCAGTCAATTCTCGGCGCATCTTCAGTCTAGAGATCTAAGCTCCAATGTTATGTTGCCTTACGCAACTTTGACCTGATCTAAAATATGGCCACAATTAATCTGTTAATATATCCCTTGCAGATCTAAGCGAATGGCACACAGACACAAGTGCCCTGGCCCTCTTGGACGGGTCGGTCTACTGGGACATGCACAGGCCGCTGACAGAAAACTGCACTTTGGAAGTAAGTTCAAGTATTGTGACTGTCCAAACTTTCTTGGTGCCTTCTCTAATAGGTGGTAGACTTATATGTAGTATGTATTATATGATTAGGGAGCTTAAACAACCAAAAAGCAATTTTGTGTTTTCATTGATGAACAGTTGAAGGGTGGTGATCATCTCAATCCTCCGGATGAGCAATGCGTATATTATGTTAGACAGAATACTAACAATAACTCAAAAAAGACGATTGTTAGGAAATCGCAAAAGATCTCGCTATGAGAACTTATCCTACTTGTTGATGTATAAAATTAAAACTGATATATCGCTGGGCGGTAGTGATGCGTAATTTCAATTTAATTCGAACGTTTGCGACAACATTGCGACATCTTCATAGCCTTGAGACGGAGACGATTTATGAACTTTAATCGATTCCTTTTTATGTGAGAAGAGCAGCAAACGAGCATGCAAACAACCTGAGGTTAACGCAGACCATAGACATCCAAGTACAACCACAAACACCACTAAAATCCTATCTGAGCTCGCACGAAAACACGTTGCTACTCTTGAGGAATAAGATGGTCGTCTCGCTTCAGAGTGTAGCCTGCACCCACGCCTCTCCAACCGAAACTTAAAGAATGCCTTACGGTGGATCACGAGGGCGACAGTGGTACCTGCCCGGTCGAATTATAGTTCTCCCACCTTAAAAAATCGAAATATGATGACGTAATACTGTTAGAGCACATACGTCAACTAGCATTGCAAGAATTGGTGTAAAAATATTATAAGTTCGTTTGTATTCGACATAGCTGTTGGCAATATTCGGTCGAATACTGATTGTTGACCGAATATTCGTTGCATCTATTAATTGCCTAAAATTTCCATCCGTCAGCTACAAAACTTCACAGTCCCGGAGCCACAGCAAGTGAACAAGGCTTTCTGGAGAACGTGCTCGTTGATGCTCGGGGCGTGCGCGTCGCTCGCTTTCAAAGACAGCGTGCCTGTTTATCTACACAGCTTTCCTGGACCAGACAGTGAGTGTTTAGACAGAAATGTGTTAAAGAAAATCAAATCTATATAGATAAAATGATAGAAGTCTGCTTTTCCAACACATCACGCAAAGACTATTGGACAGATTTATAGGAGAAATTTAGTAAACGAGCGTGCAGACCGCCTGATGTTAACACTTTCCCTGCGGACAACAACACTGCCGTGTAATAATTGGAGTAACGCGCTTGCGATTCGTGCACACTTGTGTTGTACGTACAAATCTGTATGGATTACAGGCGAACACAAGTGCTGTGTTTACGTCGGCGCTACAAGACTGAGGGTGGAACAACGTCTTTGTATTCGTAGATGGTACTGATGCTAAAAATACAATATTTCAGTGAATTGTCGGCGCATCGTCAGTCTAGACAAATGTGCTCCAGTTTAGTGCGCCGCAGTGAAAGTGTTAGAAACAAATTTTCTCTAGTCCGCAGCGGTTCGTTCATCTACGACGTAGATCTACCTTCGCTGGAGAATTGGCGCGCGAGCAACCATGAGCTGTACACTCTGAGCGCGGAGGCTGTGAAGATATGTCGCGCCCAGATGCCGATACGAAGACTCGAGGTGGCGGAGTCTCTCGCCGCTGAGATGTTTGTTGACAACGAGCACAAGGCTGCGCAGATACCCAGCATTGCTAAAGCTAATGGTGAGATCTCTTGTTAACATTCTCTCTGCTGTGTCCAACATTGCTGTGTATTGTGTGGCGCAAACCGCTTGGGGCTTGTACACACCTGTTGTACGGACAATTTTGTATGGATTGCTGGCGAACAGAAGTGCAGTGTTTACGTCGGCGCTACAAGACTGGGGGCGGACATTACGTCTGTGTATTCGTAGATGATAAACAGATGCTAAAAAATACAACATTTCAGTAAATTGTAGGCGTATCTTCATGAACGCAACAATCAAAGTTTTAATACTAATATGTTAACATGATTGATGTTTGATGAACGCTGGGGGACAAGAGGGCTGGATCATGTCGGTTAATTTAGTGTGAGAAGAGTAGCAAACGTATGTGTAGGCCAACTTATGGCAAGTCGTTGCAGCCTATGGACATCTACGTAGATCTCGAGCAGGACTGAAGTCTGTTTTGAGGTCATACTTATAATAATAATAATTCCCAACACCCATAACATTCAAACTACATTCACTGAAAAAATTGCCAAATACACCGACCTATCTTTAGAAATTAA
>DWON01001496.1:0-24200 GCA_018251015.1 Phocides pigmalion okeechobee
TTAGTTTGTTAGTTTGTTAGTTTGTTAGTTTGTTAGTTTGTTAGTTTGTTAGTTTTTTTAATTAGTTAGTTCGTTAATAGTATCGTTATTATTTTTTATCGTTATCGTTATTTTACGGAAATCCATTTTATTAAATTGTAAACATATTAATTAATATTGCTGTGTAATTTTAGTCGCGACGTTTTTGCGGCTCTTACACACCTGTGTTGTACGGACAAATCTGTATGGATTACAGGCGAACAAAAGTGCTGTTTTTATGTCGGCGCCACAAGACTGGAGGCGGACATAACGTCTGTGTATTCGTAGATGATACACCGATGGTAAAAAATGCCATATTCAGTCTAATCAAACAAGCTCCAGTTTAGGGCCGCCTCCCACAATACATCCCGATCATATACATCCGCGCCGCAGTCAAGTGTTAACTTAATTTTATTTTATAACTAAAAGGCTTGTACAGTAATGTGTTACACGTCGTATTATTTGCTGGATAAAAGGCTAACCAAACAATGGTTGTTTTCTCTACAAAGATAGACAAAGAAGAGTTGACAATACAATTTAACCTACGAGGCTGTCCTAGATAAGTGCAGTCGAGGGTAGATTTATGTTTACACATATCTTTGTGTGTCTTTGTAATTCATAATGGACTACTTACAAATGAGGTGTTAAACAAGGTATTAAGATTTGCAAGATGAAACCTTAGTTTGACCGGGGAGGTACCAATGCCGCCCTCATAATCCGCCGTGTAGTAAATCTTGTATTTCGGCTATAGTAATTGCTGGAAAAAAATTAAATAATGAATGATTATTTTATAAATGACCAGTGGGCCCAGCAGACGTTGTCCTGGTCTAGACAAAAATGTGCAATTCACGTTTTTGTTAAATTTATGCCTGGTTCTACAGAATTAAATCCATATAATTCTATCCCCCATAAATGTTGCTTTGTATCATATTACAGTGCCACCTATTGGATTTAATTGTGAATCTAAACCGTTCTCAGATCCACATAAAGACACACAAAGAATTTCATTAAAATCAGTCCAGCCGTTAAGAGGAGTTCAGTGACATACACGCACAGAAGAAATATGTATGTTGATGTAAAAATATAGGAAATAAAGACATACCATAAATAAAGACTACCATAGCCAACAGATCGCTCAAAGCCGATGTATTGATTTTACACTTTATCCTTGACGTTCATTAAGTGTATGTAAATACCTTACAATGAAATAAAATACTTGAATTTGAATTTGAATTTGAATACCGACCTGGACTCGAACCCGAGCCCGTCGGCTTAAGAGGCGAACACGCCCCCCTGCGCCACGCAGCATTATAACAGTAAGGATACCCGCTCCGGCTTTTCTGACGAAAAAAAAACAACACTAAGGATACACTTTATAAAGACCTTTATCTTGAAAACTTTAGAACATTTTTCACGGGAATTTTTGAGTAGTACGCCTTAGTATTTTAACGTGACAGGTGCCACCGCCGGGCTTATAATCCGCCGTAAAGCGTTACTTGATTCGGTTGGAGAGATGCGGTCTACACTTTGAAGCGAGGCGTCCATTTTAGCCCTTAGGAGTAGCAAAACATCTACGTTTGAGCTCAGATAAGATTTCAGTCGTGTTTGTTGTTGTAAGTGGACGTCTATGGGTTGCATTTACTTAACATTAGGTGGTTTGCATTCTCATTTGCTACTCTACTTACCTTTACAATATAGGTCGGAATGCATGGTCGTTTCAGTGTAACATGAACAAACTCGGATAATTAAATCAAGTGCAGCTTATGAAAATTTCCCCCTGCAGCCATCGTTGCAAAATAATATTACGCTATTGAACGTAACGCGAGGGATTAAAATCAAATCAAATCCATTTATACCCATCGGCCTGCGGGAGCACTTAACAAATTGTCAGTTGCATTTTTTTCTTATTCCACTGCCTGTTCCGAAATCGGATTTACACTAAAACCCGTCGCGCTGGAAAAGCGCGGGTTGATAGGCTCTGTGAATGTTTCGTAATTTAAATGTAATTCTCATAATTTGCATGTTGATTTAATCACGATGCTTTCGATCACTGTCCGTTACTCGCGAAATACTTTCGACACCGATTGCGGCGCTCGTATATGAGATCGGGTCAGTGTAGCGGGAGGCGTCTCTAAGCTGGAGCTATTTCTCTAGACTAAAGATGCGTCACAATTCACTGAAATATTGTATTATTAGCCGTTGTGCATCATCCACAAATACACAGACGTAATGTCCGGCCCCAGTCTTGTAGCGCCGACGTATTCGCCCGTAATCCATACAGATTTGTTCGTACAACACAAGTTTGTACAGGCCGCAAGCGCGCTGTGCCAAGTAACAGCAGCGTTGAGCGCTGTGGGGAAAGTGTGAAAATTTGTTTACTAGATGCCGATATTTATATCACTAGAGGATTAGCAACTTTGGTACTGTTTATCCTCGATCACTATTAAAAATGACAGATTTTTGCAGGAGTTTGCAAGTGTTTGTTCCGAGGCAACATCTAAGATGCAGTTTGCATCTAGGGCAGGGGTCGGCAACCTACGGCTCGCGAGCCGCATGCACTATGTTCAATGTAAAATATTGACTAACAATTGACAAAAAACCCTTAAAATGTTTCCATTGGTTAACTATGTATTTCACGTATCGTGTTTATATCGATAACTGTAGTTATATTATTGGTCTATTTTTTATATAATTTAAGTATATTTTCTGGTAAAACAATTGTAAGTTTTTGGTAAAACAATTGTAAGTGTATTTTGGTAGATGAAACACGGATGCTAAAAAATACAATATTTCAGTGTATTGTTGGCGCATCTTCATTCTAAAGAATACAGCTGCAGTTTAGCGCCGCAATTTTTTGGCTCCTTAAAATATGAGAAAAATATCCCTCTTAAAGGTTGCCAACCCCTGATCTAGGGACTTGCTCTTATATTCATTTTTGAACAAACAATAACTTGGGCTCTTCCTCTGTTACTCAATTCGCTAGTTTAGGGATAGGGTAGATATATGGGAACTATAGAACTAAAAGATACTCTAACTAGGCCAGTTATTTCGGGGAGAGTAAGAGCCGGATTAATATTAGTTTGTAACATTTTATTTATTTATTTATTTGTTTGTTTGTTCGTTCATTTCTTCATTCATTCAGTCACTCATTCATTCATTTACTCATTCATTCATTCATAAGTTGTACCAATGAAGCAATCACATATATATACATTTGTTACACTTTTGCGTACAGACTATAGGTAAGTGTTCCTTCACTTACAGGTACAAATGGCATGCAATTTATTTTACTATATATCGGGTTAACTAACTAACTAACTAACGATTAAAGATTTTAAATTACTGATATTTTGAATCATTTGTACGGCTCGTGGTCACTGCTGAGCTGTGGGGGCAGGGGGAACTGTTGACAGATGCTTATGGTACATCAATCTACCCCTGCGTCGAGTTGGTTTTTCTTTTTTGGATTCCATATTCCGACACGCCACACTAACTGTATCTTTATGCAATGAACTTTGCGCTATTTGTGATTTACATAAACTAACTACTGGATTTCATGTGTGTGCTGAAATAAAAATTCATTAATTAATTATCCAGCCTAAGTCTGGTTAGTTTTTCTTTTTTGGGTTCCATATCACGACACATCCCACTATTAACATACTGAACTTTGCACTAAGGTTTACCTAAACTGACCACAACATTCAATGTTTGTGCTAACTTAAAACCATCGTCTCTGTTGAGGTTCCTATGGTGTTTCTTAATCCCAGTTGCCTCTCTTACCAAACGAGGATATTGATGTTCAGTGGAAATTACCTGAGGTTCATGTAACAGTATCCAGTGCTTTGGACCCGAGTTGAGGATGTGCTCGGCTACCGCAGACTGCGTTCATTTTGATTGCGCTAATTAAATATCAAATATGCTTTATTGTAAATATAAGTTTAAAAAATGGAACAACTATACTTCGACCGGGGAGATACCACCGCCATCCTCATAATCCGCCGTAAAGCGTTACTTGTGTTTCGATTGAGAAGTGCGGTTGCCGGCAACACTTTGAATCGAAGCGACCATCTTCGTCCTCAGGAGTAGCAACGCATCTACGTTCAAGCTCAGATAGGATTTCGTTCGTTTGTGATTGTACGTGGATGTCTATCTATAGACTGCGACTACTTAACATCAGGAGGTTTGCAAGCTCGTTTGCTATTCTGCTCACATAAAAAAACAAATACAGGTACAAAAGGTGGTCATATAGCTACAGTAGCGATCTCTTCCAGACAACCTTTTTATGTATTCTATATATATAGTATTATTATGTAGTCTAGTCGTTAATATTTCGACTTCTCACACAAGGGGTCCTAGATTCGATACTTTGGCTTTTATTTTGCAAAGATTGCCTATTGGAAATTAAATAACAATCGCTTTAACTGAAATGGAAAACGTGATTTCGGAAGAGCATACAGGTTTCTTATATTCTCTTACTCAAATTCTCCAAGGTCTGTGAAGTCTACTTCGGTCAGCGTGGTGGGCTACGACCTAAATCTTATTTTGAGGGAGGGCTCGCAGTTGTAGAACATCCAACAGTAAAATAATAATTGATAACAAAACAAATATATTTTTTTAATTAATAGAATAATATTGGGTTGAAGGGAAAGTTCATGCCGATTTTCGATAGATAGCGTGAAAAGATCTGACTGAATATAATACAAAGACTGAAAATAAATGGCGTGTGTTTATATTCCAAAAGAGATAATCTCAGCCATATTTGGATGAAAGTTTGGTTACGTTTCGTTATTTTTTATTCGTTAATTTATTGGAAATTTCCACCTTCAAGTTCAATTGCCTCATGAGTCTTTGACAACTCGGCAAAAAAATGTTGGAATTTGATTGTGATGTTTTACTCCATCCACCTTATTCGCCAGACCTTGCACCTACGAATTTCCACCTTTTTTGGTCAATATAAAATTCCCTTGAGGGAAAAAAAAACCAACTCATTCATTGATATAAAAAAAATATTTAGACAACTTTTCTGGAAGGTTCTGGAAGGACAAAATCTGGAATTCTCAAATTGCATGAGAGATAATAAACATATACCAATATTTAAATGTTTCCGGGACAACCTAATACATCGTTTTTCAGAAAATGATGATAAAATTTTGTAGTAATCTTATGTAAAATACAAGCAAAGTGTAGTGTTCCTCGTCTCTTCTAAAGTAAAGCGTTTGCATTGAAACATGTGTATCTGAGAATTATTCATAAATAAAGGTGTGTGAGATCTATACATCGGCACTAAGCCAGCGTGGCCGGCACTGGACTATTCTTTCTTATTATATGTGTAGACTCGCTAACAGTAGGATAGTATACACAAAATAGTTGAATATTTTGTAGATAAAACCTGAGATAAATTGGACATATTTGCTTTTATCCCATGTTTCGTCCGCGTACATTTTGTGATGCTTAACATAAACATATCCAACCTGTTTGAAGTGCATGTGTCGCAATCGGAATTGTTGTCGCTGCTAACATAAAATACCACAATATATCATAAATCTAATGGAAAATTAGTCTAATTTGGTTATTAAACAAACGTGTAAAACGCCTGTTATACAACAAACGATTACTTAAATGATTATTATTAATTATATTAATTATATGATATACACATATTAATTAATTTTATTAATTATTAAATGATATGGTCTGAAACGACTCCAACTCGGCTTCCTCCATTAATTTAAGTTATTATTTGTAAATTACATTGTCAAAGATAGACAAGATGTGTGTCGCCTCTTCTCCAACACTTTCGAATCTATCGTAGTTTACTGATGTTCAAAAAGAGTTTGGTAAGGAAGATACTTTGAATAAAAATATTGATTGATTGATTGACTTGATTTACAAAGTATAAAATAAGCACTTCGTCTGCGCATCTCTTATGGTACGTAACTTAAATATATTTAAAATTTGTGAGGACGCTTGTCAAACGATGTGTCGTCTCTCCAGTGCTGGGGCAGTTACACAGCATAGAATGAACTCGGACGAAGTGTCTGTGTCGCAATTCGTCCACGTACATTTAAAAGTGCATAACTTAAAAATATCCAAAATTTGTGAAGACGCTTATCAAAGGAGTTTGTGTTCATCCGTCCAGTGCTGGGGCAGGACTGGCGCACGATGCTGTTCGGCGTGTGCATGTTCCACGCGGTGATCCAGGAGCGCAAGAAGTTCGGCCCGCTCGGATGGAACATCACGTACGAATTCAACGCGAGCGACCGCGAGTGCGCCATGCTCAACCTGCAGATGTTCTGCGAGGACGGCCACATACCCTGGGACGCGCTCGAGTACATCACTAGTGAGTACCGGATTTTGTTTGCGCACTTGTACTGCAGATTTTCTAACACGACCTGTATTTGAATCACGAATACTAGCAAAATCAGATATTCCGTATAGATGAATGAATTTTGGATGGATGAATGCGTGACGGATGAATGACGTCTCGAACTTGGTACGAGATGCGGAGTTGAGATTACCAGTGAATCCTCGAGCGACATCTAGATTTGTATAGAATAAATTTGTGACGGATTGACGACATCCGCCATCATCCATGGGAGGGATGGTTGGTGCATGGACGGTGTACAATTGGTGCACGGTTGGAGAATTAATGATGGTTGAATAGTGATTGGTTATTGTTTGATTCGTAATTGGATGATTTTAGATTGTGGTCGGCTGGTGATTAGGTGATAATCAGAAAATGCTTAGATGGTGGTCTGCTCGTCAATGGATGCTGATTGGTTGGTGTTTGGACGATGATTAGGTGGTGGGTAAATGGTGATCGGACGGGGTGTGGTTGGTGAGTAGATGGTTCGCAATCTCGTGATTAACTAATCGCTGTCATTGGCTGGCCCTCCAATAATAACTGATATCTGAAACAATCAAATGAACTGGCCTCGAAACCGAGTTCTATTTCCAGCAGTCTCACTATCGAATTTTAAACTAGGGCGCCGCCAGGTTTATTTTCAGAGAGGTACATCTGCATCTACACATATTGATTACATACATACGATATTCATTGGTTAATATCAATATTAAATATAGAACTATACATTTATAGCTAGTGGATAACAGAGTTGCGAGGATTACTACTTTTTCAAATGCATTACGCTTTCATTACCAAATATTACTTGATTTTGTAATTATAGTATGAAATAATATTGAGTACTTTTTATTTTTACTTATTACATCCAATAATTCAAAATATTATTTTATTTTTTAATAAAAAAGAAAAGTTTCATGTCCCATCAATTTTTATTTTACATTGTTGTTAATTTTAAATGTTTTTTAATTCATATTTAGAAAGAATTAAAGTACATAAGTCCGGCTCGGCCTCTCTCGTCAGCGCAGTGCTGGTAGATTTGCCCGTCACGGCTCTATTATCAAGGACTGATTTAAAAAGAGTGCCGAGAGTTTTTTTCCGCCGGCTTTTTTCTCCCGGTCTACCTTAGCCAACAGGGCGCTCAAAGCCGATGTATTGATTTTACACCTTACCCTTGACGTTCATTAAGTGTATGCAAATACCTTACAATGAAATAAAATATTTGAATTTGAATTTGAATTAATGACATCATTAAACGGATATTTGACGCCATCGATATGCCGTCGGTTTTAGAACCAGTGTGGATGGTACGTGATGATGGCAATGGGCCGGATAACCTGACACTAATTCCTTGGGAACGGGGGAGAGCCCTCGTATGGGATGCAACATGCGAGAATCTTTAGCCACTTCTCGCCTCGGCGGAACGGTCTCGAGGGCTGGAGGTGCGGCGGAGGCTGCAGAAGAAGTCAAGCGGCGTAAATATGTCTCACTAAACGGTGATAACGTATTTGTTCCTCTTGGTTTTGAAACCTTTCGTCCGTGGAGTCCACGTGCTAAAAATGTTTTGAAACAATTAGTACCACGTTTGTTCGACGGCGATTGGTCTAAAGATGCGTGCATGATTTTTTAGATTTTTATGTATCGACCCGTTTTCAATATACATACAGACATCATTTAATTTTGTATTTATGCAATTTCGTAATTTTTGTTTTTAAACGCATTTATTATAAAATTTATTTAAAAAATTCAAATCTTTAGAAAATGCTCGAATTTGAATATAAATTGTTGATTGGCAAAGAACACATACAATACACAACAAATTTTCATTTACTGTACGATAATAAATTTAATTTCTACACAGGATCACTGTGAAATTTAAGAAATCTAAATATATACGGTTTCAAAAATTATTTTGATATCAATCGTCTCAGATGTCAAAAACCACACAAAGTTAAAAGTTCAGTGCTATCAAATTTGCCTATGAAGTTCATAAAATTCAATTACACTATAAATAGGACAGAGATAATTTTTTCTTTATAGGACAGAAATACATATTTAGAATAACGAATTTCATAAAAGCCTAATCTTAACAATCTGAAGGGCAGATGATAAGGCGCTCGGCCAGTGCCGACACGGGTCTTGAAAAGGCTAGTAGCCGGCGTCCTCTCCGACACTGAAAGAATTTTGAATGAGGTCCCGGTGGACTCCCTGCACTAGTAGAAAATCTCAAAGTTTTTGATGGTTAGGTTCCTTATGGACGATTTCACCAGAACAGGCAACGCCTTAGGCCTCGATAGCATCTGAAGCACAGTGTAATTAAACTAAAGGATTTTAGCTATTTAATTTTTCTTAAATATATTTTTAATTGTATTTTCTTTAATGTTTTAAGTTAAATCAATTTAATAGAATTACAAAATACTAAAAAATATATATCTATTCAATTTTTTAAGTACCAAATTGTCAGTACTTTATTTCAAATTAATATTAAAAAGAAAAAAAGCACACACATGACACTTTTAATTTTCTTCATTCTGGAATATAGTATGTATTTTATGTGTTTATAATATATGTATGTTTTATATGTATATTGTAACTTTTCAAGTACAAATCTCGCAACTCTGACAGATAAATGCAATATAAAATTATAATATTCAAATTCTAAGCCCCGGTGGTATCTAATTTTTTCTATGTACTTTATTACCGATCAATGAGGTCTAATTGCAACCTTGCACCCCTTGCACCCCTTGCACCCCCTTGCACCCCGCTGCCGGCGCCCTTACTTACAACAAGTAATACAAGCATTATGAGATATAAAAAAAAAACAATTAGCTTAGTATATGTCCCAGTTATTGTGAACGTTTAACATGATCATTGAGGGAAAGATGGTAGACATCCTTTCAGTTCGACGGCAGTTGCTGCCATCGCACATGAAAAAAAATGTGTTAAAAATAGATTCAATTAAAAAAATATTAGGTTACCCGGATAGTCCGTGATTTTTGGGTACAGAGCTGACTGAATATATTTCCAGAGTTTGTAAAAGCGGGGTTAGAGAACCCCTAGGGGTTCACCGATGTATCTCAGGAGGTTCACGACAAAATTTACCACCCATCGCATTAATAACCTATTTGTACTGATTCATATTTTAATAAAACCCCTAAATTTTACTATATTTGTTTCTTATCAATTTACTTACATACCTACTAAAAAAGAAAGCTGAACGTTTTGTATATGAATGAGCTATCCTGGGGGAAGGGGGTATTTTAAAAATAGGGGGTTCACAGTAGTGTGGTGTGTTTAAGCCTGATATTATAATAATTGTCAACAAATGTCATGTGTAGATATTCTAAAAGAGATAACCTCAGCCACTTGGAAACAAGACCTTACGCCTTCAGATTTCCACCTTTTCCAATCATGACAAAATTCCCCTAATAGAAAAAGGAATTCAAATCTTTGGTTGAGATAAAAACTAAAAAAAGACAAAAAGTCAAAATGACTTTTTTGCCGAAATGCCTTAGAGGTACCGGAAGAATAGAATTCTCAAGTTACATGATGGAATGGTTGAGGAACAGAATGGTACCTATATAATTTAAGCATTGTATACTGGTACTGTAATATTTAAATGAACTAAGTTTTAAATTTCCTAAACAATTGGCACGAATTTTTCGGACAATCTAATATTATAAATGATATAAGTGTTTATAATCACGGTCATGAATGGTTAAGTGGTCAACTTTACAGGAGGCGGCCTAAGCTGGAGCTTATTTCTCTAGATTGAAGAAGGGATGTCAATTCAGTGAAATATTGTATTTTTTACAATATGGGTGTTATTTACGAATACACAAACGTAATGTCCGCCACCAGCCTTATAGCGCCGAAGTAAACACAGCACTTTTCTTAACCCGTAATCCATACAGATTTGTCGCTACAACACAGCTATGTACTGTGTTGTAACCCGCAGGGAGAGTGTTAAGTTTCGTCTCACGCGCGCATACCAGGGTTACAGTAGTTAATAAAACTCCGTGCCTTCCCTCTATATTAATATAATTTCCAATGTTATTAATAATGTATTTTAGCTTCAATATTCCAGGTATTATTATAATATTTTACATCCTTTCTTTAGTATTTCCTTATTGCCTCCCCTGTTATTTTCAAGATGCCTTTCCGTCACTTCATTTCCTTTTTCATTTTCTCTCATAATGCTGGAGTATTAAAAAGTGGAAATATGCAACTATGTGGGTTATTATGAGAGTTATTATGTTATTATAACAAAATCTATGCAAATAATAAAATTGTAAGTGATCGCTATGATACATGGAAGAGATATAAATAAAATATTAGGGGCTTTCGTTATTAGAATAGAAGCCAAAACATTGGTTTTAAAAATATTTGTCCGTGTATAAGCGATTGGGCGCGCTAATCTCGGAAATGCCTAAATTGATTTAAGTGCGGGTTGAGCTTCACTTAACATTTAGTTTACGTTCATTTCAATCGACCTAAAAATATAAGTTATGTCAATTTGAAAGTTACGGCTGAGAGTACATAGGCGTCGTATGAATGAAACAATAAAAGTTTTTGCTATTAGAAAAACTCAAAAATTAAATCAAAACGAAGCCGCGGGTAGCAGTTAATAAACAAACAATTTACCCAAAAAATAATGTCTCCTCTAAATATTATAAAACAAAGTCTCCCGTGGTGTTTGTCTTTCTGTCTGTTCGTAATAAACTCATATATATAGGTTTTAACAACAGGTAGTGGTTCTTAGGAAGGTTTTGGTGCATTTTCTTTGTGAATTAGGCGAGAAATTAAATAGTTAAATTCAATATAGTAATTCAGTCGCCGTTCGAAATAGATTTTTCTAATTGTTCGTTTTTACAACTAGGGAATGACTGGATGCATGCAAATAATGTAAGTAAATATAAATTCTTTTACCCGAACGAAGGTGGCCGGGTCGCTAGTTATTATATATACGAATGCAGTTCTGATTTCTCGATATTACGTGCGTGTTAGAAAATAAATATCGCTTACTTTGGTGAAGAAAAACGTAGTGAAAAAACCTTTGAGTTCCTCCTACAGTTCTTAAAGGTAGTGAAGTCTGTCATTTCGCTTTACTAGCGTGGTGGGTTGTGCACAAAAAGGCCTGTACCCAACAGTTGCCAGTAGACCGGTAGACCAGTAGACAGTAGGCGATGACGCTCACAAGAAACGGATCATGGTCATTTGCCAGGTCAAATCACATACGGTGGACGGGTGACGGACATGTGGGACCAGCGTTGCTTGACCACGATCCTCACGCAGTTCTTCTCGGCGCCCACTCTCGAGGAGGGCTACACGTACTCCCGCTCAGGGACGTACTACTGCCCGCGCGTGGACAAACTGGAGCTGGTGCGCGAGTACTTGGACACTCTGCCCGGCATCGAAGACCCAGAAGTGTTTGGCATGCATGAGAACGCGAACATCGCTTTTGAGGTAATTATTTTTTTATTTCTTAAGTGATAAAGAATACATTTTACTATATAAAATTTTAAATATTTTGTAACATAAACGATTTTAAATTAATATCGGGTACTTACGATTAACGCTTATTAATTGCCCATATTTCGAACCAGTTGCATGGCTCGTTTTACTTCGCCAGTTTCGCCGTGACCACGAGCCATGCAACTGGTTCGAAATAGCAGTGATTAAAAAGCACTAATCGCGAGTACCCGATATTAGTTTAAAATCGTTTATGTTAAAAAAATATTTTAAATTTAAGACGTGACATTTCGAGATATGCAGTTTTCCATTTTTATCCATTTTTCCAAAAGTATAATACCTTTACACGAATTATTGCAATATTATTTACACATACATGCTCTTATAGTATTGTGTAATCTATGCTGTATATAGAATCGGTCAAAAGTCTAAAAATCGTCTCCTAAAAAATCGTAGGTTTTAAGATATCAAACTGTCGTCGCAAATGGACGATACAAGTATGTTCTGAAATAGTTCCAATTCCACTAACTTCACTAATTTCTTTCGCCGCTCCTTCTCTAATATTCGTACTTTTCAATGATACTTATCGAGCTACAAAAGGAGTTCTATGAATAATCTACTTTGAACAAAAAAGGGGTTAAGACTTTTACGTAATTATTACGTTAGGTTACTCTAATCCAAAACATTTATCCAAATTGAATTCTTTGACAAATTCGAAATTTAATTGCAAAATTGCAAACATCATCTGAATATTATACATACATTGATATTATGATCAGTTTCCGACTGGCCATCTAGTCCAGCTGGCATTGGTCAGTCGTCGTCGGACCGCGGCGTGGGTGGCCCCCGACGCTTATCACCCACTGGCTAACAAATTAATTCATAGACACTTAAAAAAATTGAAATATTTGAATAACCGTTAACCCTACTAGAGAATACTTTTTTATGCAAAACTTCCCTCTAGTTACCAGCTCAAAATTCAGAAGGCGTTCAATGAGGATTTTTCTTCCTTAAAAATTTTAAAATCGTCTGGTAGGAGATTTGTTATTTCAAAAAGAGGCTTTGGAGTGCCTGATCCATATCTACTCTTATAAAAGACTTGTGGAAAGCCAGCCAGACCTTTCTGCCGCAACGCAAGCGTGTTCGTGTGTAATTGCAGCACAAGGAGACGAGCACGCTGATCCAGACGATAGTGGACGTGCAGCCGCGCGCGGGCGGCGGCGGCGGCGGCGACACGGCGGAACGCGCGGTGTGGCGCGTGTGCGACTCGACGCGCGCTGCGCTCGTGGCCGGGCTCGACCGCGGCCGCATCTCGCCCGACCTGCTGCAGCCCGACCACATGGGCCAACTGCACTCGCTCACCACCGTGCTGCTGCACGAGACCGACCGCTTCAACACGCTGCTCGCACTCATACACGCCTCGCTCAATGAACTGCAGAAGGCTATCAAGGTGACGCGCTGCTCTCTGGAACCGTGCCCGTCATCAACGTCATCGTCATCGTTGTAGTCGTCGTCATTTTCGTTGCCATTGTCGTCGGCATCGTTTTCTTCATCGACATCGGCATCCGCATCGTTGTCATCTTTATCAAATTCCATCATCAACGTAATTGTTATTATAGTCAACGTCATGAATCTTCACCGTCATAATAATCGTCGTGGTGATTGTCGTTATCATTGTCGCTATCGTCATTATCACTAACTTCCTAATAACCATTATATTCATCTTCCTCTTTATCGCCATTGTCGTTTTCGTCTTCATCCCCATCGTTTTCGATAACAACACCCTCGTGACCATCATCATCAACATCATCACCGTGGTTATAAAGCATTGCTTATTCAATTTTATGTGATCGAAATTGAATGTATTCCCTTTAAATTTGATATGTGATGGTAACTGCCGACTGGGCTGCGTTATCGCGTTACACCGCACTCCCGCGAGTGTAGCAGTAGGTGTCGACTGAGCTGTGATACTTGATTAAGCTACTCGTGACAAGTTACAAACACTTGCCAACATTCGTTCACACGCGCCAGTTCGCACACGTTCGTGGAATGTACCAAATTTGGGGAAAAATTGGACGACTAATTAATCCGTTCGTTTCAGTTACTCTTTGTAAATGAAATTTTCAATTATAATGGTCGAAGTTTATTTACGTTAGCAAAAAAATCTGTATAGAATCTAGTTTGAATAAAAATATTTCTGTTTAAATTTTGATTTTGATTAGATTTTTTGATTTCGACTCGAGATGTTTACCAGGGTGTGGTGGTGATGTCGGAGGCTTACGAGGAGGTGTTCACGTCACTACTGAACAACCGCGTGCCGGCCATGTGGCACCGGCGCGGCTACAACTCTCTCAAGTCGCTCGGCAGCTGGATACACGATCTCACCCTGCGGCTCGACTTCATCGAGGTGAGCACTCATGCTGACTAACGAACACTACTAATTTTTGCATGAAACTTTTTGTCATTAATTGAGTAACGAACATGCCTCATTCTTATACGAAACTTTTTGTTATTAACTAACGAAAATGCCACATGTTATATTCAACTTTTTTATTAAAAAACTAACAAAGTACCCCATGTTTATTAAGCATTTTGTTACTAACTAACGAACGTGCCGGTGATAGAACCATAGTAGAGAATTTTATCTAAAGGTGGTAAAACCGGGGAGGTCCACCACCGCCCTTACAATCCGCCGTACAACATTACTTGTGTTTCGGTTGGAAAGGCGCGGTTGCCGGCAAAATTTTCAAGCGAGGCAATCCTAGTCCTCAGAAGTAGCAACGTATCTACAGTATATATATACATATGTACATTCGAGTAGTATTTACACTAATGAACAATAAAGGCATAGTTAGGATGTAAACGGAGTAGTATCGCATGCCATTAGTAAATTGATACTAATCAAGTGGATGCTAACGGATGTATTGTGTGTTGGTGCATAAGTACATGCTCCGGTATGTTCTTGTTTTGTCCGAGGAGAGTGCGAACGACCGTGAAGACCACTTAATGTTAGTAGTCGCTGTAGCCCATTGACATTCACATACGACCTCAATCATGACTGAATTCCTAAGCTTGTGTGTAGATGCAATGCTTAAATGAGCAGCAAACGACCGTGCGGGTAACTTAATGGTAAGTAATTGCCTCAGATCACGTACATTCACGCACAGCCTCAAACAGGACTTAAACTGATAGGACATCAGAACTCGTCAGTACATGCGTTCCTATTCTTAAGAAATGAAATAGTCTCCTCGCTAATAAATGTAGCCAACAACCACATGTCTCCAAGCGGAACACATGAGTTCCTTCGCAGCGAATTACGAGGACGACAGTGGTACCTCCCCGCTCGAATAGTAAATTATAAGTGGCTGTAGTACCTCCCCGATGCAACTATAATCAAACATGAATTTATTTATTCATGCGCACCAAATGTGCACAATACAAAATGTACAGGAACAAACTGGCGGCTAAATACTAAAAGCATTCTCTGCCAATCAACCATAAAGCAGTGAGTAATTCATGTTGCGGTTACTATGGTTACTTTAATGGTTGCAATGAGCATTGTATATTGAGTTATATGAATGTAACGTGTTGGTGTCGTAACGATGGTCGGTGAATGTGAGTGTGGTACCGCTGGGGTAGAGTATGTGGTACTGCTTTGGTAGGCTGGGTTATGGTACTGCTGGAGTAGGCTGGGTGTGGTACTGCTGGAGTAGGCTGGGTATGGTACTGCTGGAGTAGGCTGGGCGTGCTACCGCCCGGGTAGGCTGGGTGTGGCACCGCTGGGGTAGAGTGTGTGGTACTGCTGGGATAGGCTGGGCGTGCTACCGCTCGGGTAGGCTGGGTGTGGTACTGCTGGGGTAGGCTGGGTGTGGTACTGCTGGGGTAGGCTGGGTGTGGTACTGCTGGGGTAAGCTGGATGTGGTACTGCTGGGGTTGGCTGGCTGTGGTACCATTGAGGTAAGCTGCTTGTATCGTTATGCAGCGGTGGCTGGTGGACGGGCAGCAGGCGAGCAGCTGGGTGTCGGGGCTGTTCTTCCCGCAGGGCATGCTGACGGGCGCGCTGCAGGCGTACGCACGCCGCTATCGCGTGCCCATCGACGCGCTCATGTTTGACTTCGAGCCCGTCCCCTTCTACCTGTCCCAAGAAGATGTGTACAAGTACAACAAGGCCAAAGTCAAGGTGAGGTACACACACGCACGAATACACAGTAAACCGACACATTTATGATATGTTGACATAGATGGGAGAACTATAGTTCGACCGGGGAGGTACCACCACCGCCCTCACACTTTGGAAATCATAGTTGGAGAGGTGCGGTTGCCGACTACACTTTGAAGCGATGCGACCATCTTAGTCCTCAGGTGTATCATTTTGAGTTTATCACGAACAGACAGATAGATGCGACGGGGGACTTTGTTTTATAATATTTAGAGAAGAGTAGCAGACGAGTGCCATGTTGATAAGTAGTCGCTGCAGCCCATGGTCATCCACATACGACCTGAAGCAGGACTAAAGTTGCTAAAATTGCTGCTGAGAACTAAGACGGTCGCTGCTTGTAAGTACATAACAACCTAAATATAATAGTTGTTCAACGACGGATTACGAGTATGATGAGATTACCTCCCTGGTCTATATTCTACTTATGGAGAGGTAGATTAAATCAATAGTTTTCGTGTTAAAAACACAAAGGAATAATCAAATAGAAGACGTCGCGTATATAACGATACAACAAAGAGCACTTTACAATAATATTTAAAACACGTCATATCGTATCTTTGAAAAAAAAATTCCACCTTTGTTACGAAAATAGCTATGACAATGGATTGGATCACCGCTCCGCCGTCTCTGTAAAAAAGAAAATCAACTGTCCTCGCCTCGTGCCTCGCGCCTCGCCCACTGCCTCACCTCGTCGCACCTCCGGCGCCATATTGTGCGTGTTGGCGGAACATGCCTAGACATGTCTATACATAGTATAAAACAAAATCGCATCCGCCGTCTGTCCGTTTCGATATTTTGAACTACGCAACGGATTTTAATACACTTTCCAGTAACAGAGCGGTTCATGAGGAAGATTTATATGGATAATGTTCCTGTTATAGTAAAGAGAAGCTGAGGATTTTAAAGATTAGCAAAGTGATGTCCTTAAGACAACCGTACGTAGCCGGATACATTAGATTTTTTTATAAAATGATAATTTCAAACGAACATACATTCCACTTGATGATAATCAATACACTATTAATTATGTGAAGCCTTCAATAGAACCTAGTAGAGCATATGTGGAAGCAAAAGCAGTCTTGGAAATTATCACAAACTTTTTTTGCGGACAAGTAACGTAAAATTGCGAGCAAATTGATTGAAATATCTCTCCGCTAACATATGGCTAACCAATTCCGTACAGAACAAAAATATTGCTTAACATCGAGTCAATGTTACGGGAGGCGACACTAAACTGGACCTGTATTCTTTAGACTGCCGACGCGACATTTCATTGAAAAAAATGTATTTTTAGCATCCGTCTAGCATCTACGAATACACAGCCGCTGTTTCCGCCCGCAGTCTTGTAGCGCCCACGTAAATAAAACCCTTTTGATCGTCTGAAATCCATAAAATTTGCACGTGCACGACTTTTGTGAACAAATCGCAAGCGCGTTACACCAAGTAATACACAATAGTGTAGTAAGCCGCAAGGAAAGTGTTAATTTCGAAAGCGGACTCGTAGCTACTGAGACCTAAGATGGTCGCCTCGCGACCACATCTCTATTGAAATACCTACATCATAAAATTTAATATACTTCAATGGTTGATCGCTAACATCTTCGATTGTGATGGAAAAATATTTATCGTATAAGTTTTGTCTGGAACATATTTACGGCTAACTTATAAAATAGTGATAGTCTATTGATAAGAATTTAGCTTTTCGCAAAAGGAAGTGTGGAGCTCGCATCCGTTGGATTTGCGAATTCCGAAACATCTCGAAGTTTCTCGATTTTACGTTTAGTTATGTTCGTATTGGAATCTCGTAAAAATGTTGTGAGGATTTTCTATATATATATATTTCTATATATATATTTTTTTTTTTTTTGAGATTCCCTGAGAGTAATCAGTAAAGTTATAAAATGTTTAGAAAGTCTACCAATACGCATTTGACCACCGTGGTAGACAATGGCCTGTTTTCATTTTGAGGGCTGTGCACGGTAAATAAGCAGTACAGAATTGATGATGAAAATGTCTAAACCATAATCATTGTTCATACACTCGATATCGGTAAAAGAAAGTCAGTAAAAAGGTAAATAAATTTTCAAAGCAGATTTGGCCAGAACTATCGTTCGCTTAGTCCTTACTATAGGGGAGCATACCGGTATATACTGGTAGCTCCCTCTAGGGGAGGGCGTACCCCGACTATTCCCGGGTCCCGGCCTCACACATCAACAAATTCGTTTACAAAACAATCAAAAGACAGCTTTCCAGGACGCGGTCAGTGCGCAGACGCGAAGCTTCCAAACACTAAACATGCCATCTAGCATCGAATAGAATTTAGAACTTTATATAGGAGATTTTTTATACCATATAATAATGAATATACTAAAAATGCTATAAGTATTTTGCGTTAGTCTAAATATACTTTATTATGTAAAGAAATTCGAAATTACAAATAAATTTAACGTGATAGCAACGATAAATGAAATACTAATGACTATCCGCCACTAGATGGCGTTGTAGGAAAAATTACAGTCAGGAATGCTCTCCACGCGATGGTAAATGGTACTTAAATAGATATTTATTTCTTACTGCAAATATTATGTCAAAATTTATTCATTCGTAAAGATTGGTCTTATTTCAGTTACTTTATTGTAGCATTTATTTGGCTTGTCAAGTGTTGAATTTGATGTGACGTGATTTTAACACTTAACTCCAAAGAAACAATCTGTCGTCTGTCTATCGCATGTTTCCGACCGATCAAAGGCAGTCCCCTGAAAGGTTTAACGAACGCCATCCATGGACAGCTATAGAAGTCATCTAATTAGGTATCTTCCGAAGCGCGGCAGTGCGCATGTGCCAGTAGCAATCACCCATCCAACTTTCGGCCACTCCTAACGTTGCTTGATTTTGTGGATCAATTTTGGTAAATTCGCGAAACGAATATATTTTGTCGTGGTACGAAACAAGCATACCTAATAAGGTTTTAATTAGTCATATCATGTTTATTCAGATAAATACGCACATATGATTTAAACTAATATCAAAGTGGATTCTATACATTTTATATAATGAGGACTCACGATTAAAAAAATTTATTGACGATATTTCGAAACAATTACACGGCTCGTGGTCACGGCTCAATCTTAAGTACTTATATCACTATCTTACTTATATACATAAATCGTAAAAGTAACTTGTTTAGTTAAAATTCGAACGGGCAGCACGCGCCCGCCATCTAGCGATGATCTTACTTACCAATTATCAGGTAATAAATCTATGAAGATCACGATTCAGGATAGTATTGGTACAAACAGGAAATGTTCCAATTTCGAAATGGGTCTCATCGTCAGCCTATTATTGTCGCATTGCTGTATACAAGCCTCTTCGTTAATGAAGTTTAGGCCATTCTTCACCACGTTCATCACGAGCGAAATGGCGACTAAACATATCTTTGAGAACTTAATGAAGAACTCTCAAGCATGTAATTTTCCTCATAATTGTATCCTTCATCGATAAATCAATCAGATTAAATTAATAACACATATAAATTCGACAAAGCTCCTCCTGGATAGATTCCGGAATTACAATAATATTTTCGAAAACTAACTGATGTACACTAAAGGTAGCAAAACCAGTTCGACCGGGGAACTACCAACGCCGCCCTCTTAATCCTCCGCAAAGAATCTATGTTTCGGTTGGAGGCGCGTTTGCCTCAGGACTGGCAATGCATTTACTGAACATTTACTAAAAACAACATTTCAGTCAATTGTCGACGCATGTTCAATGTAAAGAATACAGCTCCAGATTAGTGTCGGTCGCAACGCTGACCCGATCATTGCAGTCAAAGCGTTAAACAATTTTTTGTGGCTCTTTAAAATATGGAAAAAATCTTCCGTCTTAAAAACTGCCGACCTAGGGCTTGCGTTTATATAAGCGCCGTAATCAAAGTAACTTCTCTCGTTTGCTCATCGACTGTAAGGGCGTGATGTGTATAGGACGAGAGTGCGAGTGTGTTCGGGCCTCTCGTGCGACCGGAGGACGGCGTCAACATTCACGGACTGTTCATCGACGCGGCGCGCTGGGACCTCCAAAACAATCTTCTCGTGGACGCTCTGCCAGGTTACTTATTCATTTATCAATAGACTTAAAAGTAAAATGGAAAACTAAGAAATACTAAGGAAAAGACAGAGAATGAATTTTTATATTAGAGTTTAGTTAAAAGTGTTGGGAAATACACTTATGAATATCGTCTATTTGCGACCACAGTATGACATTTCGAGATATACAGTTTTCCATTTTATTAATACTTTTCCTGCGGCTAGTATACACCTGTGTTGTACAGACAAATCTGTATTGATTACGGGCAAACAAAATTGCTGCGTTTAAGTCTATCTTGTAATAGGGGGAAGACATTACGTCTGTGTATTCGTAGATGATATACATACAGATTCTAAAAATACAATATTTCAGTCAAATGTCGGCGCATCGTCAGTCTAGAAAAAAGCTAAGGGCCTACCGCAATGCTGACCCGACTAATATATGAGCGCAACGTTACGTCAAGTAAAACACAGCAATTTTGTACGGCGAAGGGAAAGTGTTAAACTCTTTTGTTCGAAGTAATCCGGCAGACTGCAGTGGATTACTCCTATATACCTCCTCCTACTACCTGTCTGTTGCAGGCCAGATGAACCCGCCGCTGCCGGTGGTGTGGTTCAAGCCGGTGCTGGAGCTGCCGAAGCCGGACCCGCGCTACGAGGCGCCGCTGTACAAGACGTCGGAGCGCGCGGGCACGCTGTCCACCACGGGCCACAGCACCAACTTCGTGCTGCCCGTGCTGCTGCCCGCAGACATGCCCTCCGACTTCTGGATCATTCGCGGCACCGCACTCCTCACGCAGATCACTGATTAACGTCGCTTGCAACAACTATGGGTAGGTACTGGGTATTCATAACCGATAACTTTGTAACTTTACTAATAAAAAAAGGTAAAAACTAAATATTTACTAGTATTAACTACTCGCTTACTAGAACCGAGTAGTTAATTCTTTACTACTATAAAGCGTTAAACTATTGTTAAACGCTATTTCTATCTTTCCCAGACTCAAACTTCAAATGTTACAGTCATACAAATGTTGACTATACTTTTTTTATTTAATTTGCAAGACAATTGATCATGTATACCTCGCAGAAAAGTAAAAATATAATAGAATTATTACTACTATCAGCTCAGCATTTTCTCTCAACCTTCGAATAAGATAAGCAAAAAAAAATGGTAGTATAAACACAAAATCGAAAATCAATTTATTAATATATATTTAATATATTATTATGTATGTGTAATTTATTTTTGTATAAATAATTTAATTTATTTCCAGGTGGATGACGAAGATTTCAAGAGCGTTGAGTGGGTGATCTTACAATATCTCTACTTGAAATTACGACGTAATAATATTAATACTTGTATTGATAGGTAATTTATATAGCACTTCATATTAAATATTATAATAAAATTTCTATTATTACGTCCTATTATTTCATTTTCTTTATGATACTTGTAGGAAATTCTTAGTGTGTATGTCAAAGTATTTTAAATTTGTAACAATTCGGATACTTAGAGGGAAATAATAGATACCAATAGTATTTATTGAAACGGATTTATTTAAACTGGTTAAATCTTCATATTTCGAACAATTTCATTAAAGAAAACAATGTTATGGAAACAATGAAAAGAAAAGTTTAAATGCCTAATTCCGTGGCGCGACACAGCTGGGCTGACTCGCGCCTCGACTAACGAGTGTTCCACGATCATAGGGACGACATGGACTAGTTGACGAGGCCTTCAAAATTTTCTATTCAATATCTCTACAAGCTTTAGAAAACATTGTATCTATACAACCTCATCGAAGGGCGTGCTTCGTACGATTGACATTAAAATTTTTATACTAGATTTACATAAAACGATTTAGTTGTGACAGGAGACAGTTTCTCGGGGGCCAAGCTCTAGAAACTATCCTCGTCTCCATTGACGCTTAGCGTACTCAGTCGCTGCAGCAAGCGATGTCTCGTCTCACTCGAGGAAGAGACCAACAGCGTTTTTAACAATCAACAACAAAACGACGTTTCACCAAAATCGTGCCATTGAGAAACCGGTGACGCCGTAACGTCTCGCTAACGTATCAATTGGTTCTAAGCCTTTACACGTAGTTTTTCGAACTAGACAGGCGAGAGAAGCGCTCTTGACATTATTTACATTAGGCGATTATAGGCCAGACAAAATCTGCCGCTAGTGTTCGATAAACTGGTGAAGACGAGGCCTTAGGTATATTTATTATAATAAGACTAACTAATTGCTTAATTACTAATAAAATTGATTTATTACATGTGGCACGTACGCAGCGACGCGCAGGTGGCCGCGCGGGCGCGGCTACACTCGGTCCACATCAACCCTTTATTTAACGGTTCTGACGGCGACTAAGCCTGGCGGATCTGTAGATTTTACAAAATATCTTTTTCTACGTCTTACCAAATTGTTATATAGAATTTATGGACCTATTATCCTTATAAAACTTTAATAGTATTAATATTTACGAGAAACATGTATCGATGATTATTATACCTTGGAAACATTTTCATAGGTCATATTCGACATAAATTTAGACTATTTGGTTCACATTTCAAAAAATCAACGTAAACTACCACAAATACAATAATAATAAAAAAATATTAATTTAACAAAGTAATAAAACGAAACATCGGAACCTACCTGGCTACCCACACGGCAGTGCTCATAAACCAGTCTTTTAATCGTAAAAAATATTGGCTTAAGGACGTTCATAACCTTTAACAATTGTAAAGAACATGGGCTATTACAACACAGTAACAATAGAATAATTGGACTAATTTGTAAATATTGACATATTGAGGCCATTACCAATATTATATCCTAAAGATATTCAACATGAAAATAAAGAAATAGAGTAACACTAACATTGGTTTATCTATATATATATATAAATTGATTCTTATTCTACTGTTAACCACGAGAATCAATTTAACAACAATCAATAGTGGCTTCCTATTGTCTCTGGTACAGTCGCGTTTAAAGCCACGCGCAGAACTACTTATATTACACAATTTTTATTTTAACTATTATGCTTGAAAGTGAATGAATGGATATCACAGTAGTTACTACCGTTAACTTGATGGTATATTACACAAGTCCTCAAAACCTGTATGAATAAAATAGTAACACTACAATATTTAAAATAAAAACATGTTTCATCTATGGACCGGTCTGCTAAAGCCGGCAGCCGGCAGGTTTCGTTTGCTTATCACGCAGTAAGTTTTTGTGATCAGCAAATCAATTACCATTACTGCAAGAAATTCTGTATTTATAAGTACTATTAGAAATCGATGGTTTTTTACAATGATTATACAATGATTGGTCAATAACGGTCCGAGCGAGTGCAACGACGACAGCTCGCGTCTCTCACGTCTCGTACCCAACATGTTATGATGTAGAGAAAAACGATAACGTTGAAAGTATTATTTTAATAATTTAAAACTTTACAATATATGTTACAAAACACTGTACCCTTAAACTGACCGATGAAGGCGATGATCGTTCGTAGTTAAACGATTCTAAAACAAATTATAATTCGTAACTTAATTGCTTTAACAGTCGAGTTCCTCAAACATAATAATATGTGCGCCAAACCAATTAAAACTATACTTTGAAATGTTGCACATTAACGTTTATATGAAAAAATAGAAACAACTAGAACCGTACAAGTTCGCGTCGGTGATCAGGATCAACTTAGCCTAACTACAAAAGTTTGATTTGCATATCTTTACATTGAACATTCGTTACAATTAGGTGATCCGTTACACGAGTGGTGAAATATATAACACCACGTAAATGTTCGCGGACAGTTCCGTGTCGCGTGTAACGTCGAGTCCGAGTGCTTCCCTTACAGTTTAACATCAAAATTCACACAGCACATTACATAGTACAAGAACGGAATGAGCAAGTTTCTAGCGGTGCCGAGGAATGGTGGTGGGGGGCGCCATGAGCTCGCGGGCGCGGGCGCGGGCGCGAGCGCGGGCGCGGGCGTGGCGGCACACGTGGCGCGGCGCGGCGGGCGGC
>DWON01001497.1:0-24197 GCA_018251015.1 Phocides pigmalion okeechobee
CACTAGAAACATTCGGCGTATTTGATCCAAGTGTAATCGAGCCCATGTAGGCCGCCTATGAATTGAATAAATTCAATCATAGGCAAATCATAATAGTAAACTATTTTAAGGCAGACATTCCTTTAAATGCATATTAGTGGCGTTTTAATATGTTTGTTTATTATGGTGTAAGTGACAGTAATAAGAGTATATACATTTTTATAAGAGCCATACAATAAAATTGTTGATTCATCAGCACAAGAAATATATAAAAAAAAAAATAACAAGTATAGCTGTTTAAAATTTGGCCCTGTTCAAATTCGTGTGTCCGTGTTAATCAATATTCCTTATAATTAAACATAATACATGACGCAACAGATAATAACTACCACTGAACTGGTACGTTTAAATACGTCTATACTAATACTAATTTGGTCATAAGGATTGCTCCGAGTTATATTATATTTTTGCATGAATCCCTTAGTGTATGTGGACGTTTTAATAGATGTTAAAATTCGAAAACTCTCTCTATACGACCTCCTAAATCTTCTGTTCCCAACAGCTTATTCATTACTCGCTGGAACTCTTACTTTGCTTGGTGATTTTTATATGTGCACTGTTTTGTCATTATTCATTTCTGTGTGCAAAAATCAATTAATTGATAAATAGGCATGTTCAAGTTTTTGTGATAAATTGAATGTTTTCATTAGTATTCATTTAAATCATAAATATTAAGCTGTATGATTACTATTAAATCCGCTTAAAGTGTTTGTGGTGGTAAAGCTACAACCATTCCATACTACAATGATAATAAACTTGCAAAAAAAGTTTTATAGAATAGCCTGGTAAGATTAAGATGCGTGTTGAGTCAGGGTTCAAATCCCTGGAATGTAACTCACATTTTTAAGTTACGTGCTTTTTAGTAATTATTATTTGTTTTAAACGTGAACAAACCGGGGAATGTCCATGTCTGGGGAATGTCATGTGGACTATGGTCTAATCCGTATTCTTCTCAGAGTAGACTCATGTCCAACAGTAGGACAGTAATGGGTTCATGATTACGAGAATACTTGTAATTTTATAGATTTTATTCCGTTGATTGGAATAATACAACCATAGTCTGTTACACATTATCTATACAATTGGAGTGCATATTCTATTTATGAAGAGAGTTTAATTTAATTTAATTTTAAATTGTAAATGCACATTACGGTTGCTGAACATAGAACTGTCTTATATGGGCCGTGAATTTATATTATACGCTCTGCTTTAGTATGCTTTACTATTCATTGCCGGCTAATAAACATTTTGTTGCCAAGTAAAGCATTTTTATATTTCCGTTATGCTGTTGCTTTATATTAATACTATTTTTTCAATACCAGTAGTTTTATTTTTATCAGGGTCCCAATGTACTAGGTAAAATAATTCAATTAAATCATAATATGATTTAATTGAATTATTTGAAATTGCCTTTCTGGCCATATTAGTCGTATAAATTGGAAGATTATAAGATATTGCGCGAGGGCGTTCCAATTGCAACAAACGTGTCGGTAAGCAATATGTGTTAACAGGCAACATCTATTGACAAGCAACATATGTTGATAAGTAACACATGTTGACAAGCAATATATGTTGACAAGCAACATATGTGGGTGAGCAAGTCGGGTGACGGTGAGGTTGTGCGGCAGGCGGCGGCGTGGCGGTGCGCGGCGGCGTGGGCGCGGTGGGCGGCGTGGGCATGGTGCCCGTGCAGGTGCCCGTGAGCGTGGCCAACGGACACACCGTGTACCAGACCGTGCACCTGCCCGTGCACGCGCCGCACCTGCAGATCATACCGCAGCTGCAACAGGTGACGTTATACACGCTTCAACTAGAACCATACAGTATCGTATGAAATTAAGAAGTCCGATTCTACTGACAAGACTTTAGACAAGCCATAATATATGTAGGCTGTGTTCTAGTCTGAAAAACCGGCCTAAAGCGATCCCTATTGGCCTCTTTAGTAGTGGGCTTCTATTGGGAAATGCAGAAATTACGTCTGAGTTTTGAAATTAAAAATTCAAATATGGAAATTTACATGTTGAATATGGTTTTTTTTTTATTAAAGCTATATTGTATAGAGACAATCACCTTAATAGTGCAACTGTCATGTATAAATGTAGTCAATAATTCATAAAATGTCCTCTCTGAAGTAATTACTTGTGAATCAGTTTGCAGATTATTGTCTGGTTGTTTGCAAATCGATTTCTGGTCAGCGATATATTATCCTCAGATGGACTGCATACACGTTTTCATTTCCATCTCATATAAGAATAATTATTTGAAGGTTTTTTTTTTATATCAGATGCAGGCGCAACCTCAGGTCGCCAATGTGCTGACTCCTTCGGGCCAGATACAACAGATACAAATAGCTTCACTTGGAAACGTTCAAGTGAGCAAACATAATCATTCTAACTTACTATGCTCTTGGGGCACTTGTACTTAACTGCCTTATATTGTTTGTTACTAACCTAATAGATATCTACGAGTTAGTTTTCTAATTTATCAATTAATTCGTTTAGTTTGCTTTATGGAAACTTTCTAACTTTTTCTATTAACTCATTTTTACTTCAGAATTGCCTAAATTTCTGATCATTGTCTGTTTGAGCACAATATTTTCTTTAATCAGAATATGTATTCTCTATAAACGTTTGCAGTAAAGTTATTTTCAAATGTTTAAATTTCAAATGTAAAATAATTTTAGTTTGTATACACTTAATATTACAATTTTAAAGGGAATCTTAAAGTAAAAATGTTATTACCACTTAAATTTTCTCTCATAGACGTTGCAAGGAGATATAAAAGCTATTCAAATCGCCAATATAAAATACTAGAAGGCTAATTCATTCTAAATACATACATTCCACTGCAGTTAATTACTATCCTATATGTATACAAGAAAAATGACATTAAAAATTAGGAAAAACCATTTAAAAATAATTTTAAAATTTTATCCAAGCCATTTTTTTAAAACAAATGATAGAAAGTAGTATAACCTATTAGATATGGTGGTGGATTTTGTGGTGGTGGATATTATATACCATCAAGATAATAAACTGTATCTCTTATGTAAATGTATCTCCTTGCTACGTGTGTGTGCTTGACTTGGGTTGTGTGTACATGGCGGGTTTGGTTTGGGTGCACAGAACGGAGCCGCACAAGCCGCCGCTAGCGCCACCTCTACTCCCACCACCATCACGTTACAGGTAACGTTTATTTTTATCCAATTAATAACGCTTTTTACTTTTATAGCTCCATACTAGTAAGAATCCATAGGACTGAAGTTCAATTTGGGAGGTACTACCGTCGCCTTCATGTACTGCCGTAAAATATTTCTTTTTGTATCGGTTGGAAAACGGCGGTTGCCGGCTACACTTACAAGCGATACGACTATTGTGTATATAGGATACCCATCTGCATACGATCTCATACAGGAGATCAGTCCTGGTTGAAATTGGATGTTAATGTCCATGGGCCGCAGTGACCACATAGCATCTGGTGGTCTGTACGCTTCTTTGCTTTTTTTACATATGAATTACATTATGTTTTCCTGCGTTGTGGTTGCCCTGACACCCACAAATACAAGTATACAAACATCCAGGTTTATAATGTTTATGGATATTCTAAATTAATTAACTATTGTCATTTATGAGCAAGCAAGCTGTATATTCATCCAACAATACGTCTATTTATTTAATAAAACCTCAAACAAGACAATTAGAATGGTCAACTCGCTTGTAAATGTAGTTAGAGACGTCCGTCCGATTCATAAGAGCATCACGGCGGATTATTAGTACTGCTATGGTACTTCACGGTAAAACTATAGCTCTACTAGGTGAACTTGGTGAGTTTTATTTGAGAAGTGACAATATGATACTAACCCCGCTTGTGATGACTAACCGCTTGCCGGACGCTCGGGCAGACGGTGAGCCCGGTGCAGGAGGCGCCGCAGCAGCTCACGGTGCTGCCCGCGACCACCAACGTGCGCAATGTAGTACAGGTAACGTGATTCACCAGTAAACCAGTGGATGAACTAAGCAAATAAACTCGTAATTAAACAATAAGTCGGGTTCGATCACTGGTAGAACGATTGCTGAGTTCTATTTAGGTGTGAACTGACGACGAGTCTGAACCTCTCCCAACGACGTAGTATATCACCAGACTCTGAAGATCTCTCGAGTTAATCCTGTCTATCCGGTAGGAAGGAATAACTGTAGCCCATAGACTAGTCATTTAATTGTTTACTTGTAATGTGTAAACCAGAGCCTGTATTGGTCATACATATGTAAATAATAAATTATTTTTAAAATTCAGGCAGTTTAGTAGCCTTTGTAGTATATGTGTCATATTCTCAGTCTGGTATTGACGTCAGTGGAAACAACTGGATATAAAATCGATAAAGTAGAAAAAACAATTCAACCATTTGTGTACAGGTTCCAACGTTGGGTGTCAGTGGATTGGGTGGTGCAGTGCAACTGGTCCCAGCCGTGGGGTTGCCTGGAGTCCAGATAGCCCAACTACCACAAGCACAGCCACAACAACAGCCTCAGCCTGTGATAGGTAAGTTAATTTATAAACATGGAAAACAATGAATTATTGTGGCTATTATCGGCAGAAATGGTTAATAATGGTCAGTAATGGAAATGGAATGGTAGTTAATGGTTATGGGAATTATGGTCATGGTCTAAAAGTGTCAAATTTATTGAGGATTTTTTGATCCTAAGGATTAAAAGTTATGTAAATAATTTTTTAAACTCATATATATGGGCTGTACGATTTCGTGTAGTCTTTGCCTGCTTATTACACTTATACGTCAAACAAGCATAAATGTCATTTAAAATCTGTGACGTTTAATGTTAAGTCCAACTAAGTTTTTCAAGTTGAAAACAATAACATGAAAAGTGGTTTTATTTTAAAATAAGTTGTCAACTAATATATTATTCATATTAATTGCATGTATTTTTATTTTAAAATATGAATATAAATAAAAAAGATAAGAAGCCTTGGAAAGTTAAATTAAAAGTAAAACATTCGCGGCGCGCTAAAGAAATTACAGGTAAAAAACTTTATTTAGAAAAATGTAATAATTAAATGAAATATTTATAGTGAAATATTTACAGTTCTGTGGTATCGTATAATTCCAATTGGTAGGTCAAATTAGGAAACATCGATCGCGGTCAGTCTAAAACTGATAGACCGGTGTTCGCAGGGTCTGGGCTACACTAGCGTTGGCCTAACATCAATTTTGTTATAGAAGTGTAATGTGTAAAATAGGATTCCTACTCACACATCAGGTGAAAACTCTTGTTCTCTACACCACAATATGGAGTTGGTTAGTAGATGTTTTTGAGGACCAGTGACCATTTGCCATCAGGCCATCAGGGATTAGACAAACCACTAACAATTTCTACTTTATAAAAAATAAATAGCTCATAGTCAACACCAAGAGTTTGCTATAATTTAATAATAATTTTGTAACTATGAAAGATGCTTACTAGTATTAGAGTATAAAGTTTGCATATGTGAGTGTTCTTTTACACAGTTCTCAATTTTTAAATTTTTATCGTATTGTTCTAAGTAGTTCCAAGTTAGTTAGTTGGACCTAGTGCTAAAATGGCAGCTTCACAGAAAAGAGATCCAAGACTCGATATCTGGCAAATATCTTATGTGGTACTAAAATATGTTAACCCATAAATTTCAAATGTATTGCAAGATTGATAAACACTGATTTTGTCTAATTGATATATTACTTTTTTTAATTTTAGAAACGACAACATTTCAACCTGGCCAGCAGATTCAGCAGGATCCCAATGAGCCAGGAAAATGGCAGGTGGTAACAGTCAGCACGGGAGGTGGAAATGGTAACAGTACTCCGACAACTGAATGCGAGGCGAGCAAGGCGAGGCCAACCAGCCCTGGTGGGAAGAGATTGATGAAACGTGTTGCGTGCACTTGCCCTAATTGTGATCAGGGCGAAAAGTAAGTAACTAGTTTAACTACAAAAGACAGGTGAGAACTTTATGTAATTCAACTGTTTGTGAACACACCTTTAGAACTATTTTAACTATACAAGGATTGTGAGAACGTTATTTGATTTAAATCTTGCGCCCCCCCCCCCACCTTTAGAATGATAAAGACCTAACTAAGAAATACAAGTTCAGTGAAATCAAACTCAGTGAAATCAAACTCAGTATCTTTAAACTTTGAAGTAGGTCTCTATAATTACAAAGATGCAATATTTCTGTTTGAAAACATTTGTATTAGCTGTGTTTTGATCTGGATGGTGTGGTAAGGCAGAGATATTAATATGAGGCCTCTTTCTTAGTCCTCAGAAACAGGAATGTATCAGTGATTAACCTCTGGTAGGGACATCGGCCCTACATGTGATCTCTGACATGTCCCTGAGTAGCATTGGCCAGTGAACATGAGGTATGGCTGCCTACCCTATTTTGTCCTCTTGATAAATGGTATATACATTTAAATAATGTGTTTGTTATCACAGTATTTTTGATTGTAATGACTAAATGCTTTTTGCATCAATTATGTAATGTTTACGACTAGTCATGGTATGATAAAGTTATAATTGACAATAGTTTTTTCTCTTAAGATATAGAATACTTTAATTAAACCAAGCATCCTCTGGACATGAGATGGAAAAGGGGGGAAAAGGCTCTTTTATATAAAATAAAAAAATAAGTTGAGATATACTAAATAAATTATAGTGAATTTATTTATCATATGTATATTGGGCTCTAGTCTTTTTCTTTTCAAATTCAAATATTTTATTTTATTGTAAGGTATATTACATACACTTAATGAATGTCAAGGGTAAAGTGAAAATCAATACATCGGCTTTGAGCGTCGTGTTGGCTAAGGTAGATCGGGAGAAAATAAAAACGGCGGAAAAAACACTCGGCACTCTTTTTAAATCTTTTAAAATTTTATGTGACAAGAGCACGAAACAACCTTTGATATTCATTAAGTGTATATAAATAACTTATAATGAAATAAAATATTTGAGTTTGAATTTGAATGGCAGAGTATGAAGGTTACTGTGGTTCCTTCCGGATTCAGTTATAGTTCTACCACAAGTTATAATCTAGACATAATTATGTTTAATATTGAAAGTAAATTCACATCATACACAACCTAGGCATTACAAAATTTGCATTGTTTAATTGTTCTAACACGTACCTCCTTTGGCAGTCGGTTAGTGGATCGCAAGAAACAGCACGTATGTCACATAGCTGGATGCAACAAGGTGTATGGGAAGACGTCGCATCTGAGGGCGCATTTGCGGTGGCATTCCGGTGAACGACCATTCCTCTGCAATTGGCTCTTCTGCGGGAAGAGGTTAGTGATAAACTTATTGACTCACTCGCACCTTCACTTGTGCACTAATTTTTGAAATTCTGTGAGGACTACTGTGAATTTGGTCTTCTACATACAGCACATACACTAGATATTTATGCAATTTGGGTCCGAGTATAATTATGTACAAAGAAAAATAAACAAACGCCTAAACCTGGACTAAATTTGACTAAAGAATGAACTTTAGACCCTCTGTTCATTTAAGAGTGTTATGTTTAAGACATTGTCTACCAGATTCTCATATTTATGTCACGAAGTTATAGTGTGATAGTATTATATATGTATATATTTAAGCCATTTTACTACACTAACTAATGTTACTAGAAAAATGTTTCACTAACTTGTTTTATTATATCTTGTAATGATTTATTCCACAGATTTACGAGATCAGATGAACTACAACGGCACAGACGGACGCACACGGGAGAGAAGCGCTTTGAATGTCCAGAGTGCAGTAAACGGTTTATGCGTTCCGATCACCTTGCCAAGCATGTTCGGATACACACCAAAAATAGGATTACAGTACGTTTAACATTATAATTGAATAGTATGATGATATTGTTATGGTCCCTGATGATTTTTGTCAGTCTGTTATAGTGTAACATGGAAACAGCTTGACCAATTTCAGTGAAACTTCTGATTTTGTTGCCTTTATACTGAGGCAACATTTAGAATACAATTTGTTATGTTATATCTAGGATGCGGCATATGCATGTCATGTCTTCCTTTTGTAAAAATTTACAGGAACAAACATTAAGTAAATAAAATAATTGATTGATATTTTCAGGAGGTAGCAACATCTACTCAGTCAATGTATTCAGACTCTGGTGATGACAGCTGTGATGAGAAGATGATGTTGACTATTGAGACCATCCACACGCCTGCTGACAGTGAGGAGAAGCAGCTCGTGATGATTAGGCCTGGAGCCAAGCTAGAGCCTGACCACATAGATAGCTAGGATGAGGACAGCGACAGTTAGTCGCTATAAACCCACAACTAACCGTAAGATTTAAATAAATGCTATAAAAGACTTAAATCGCATCCGGACGCATGGGTAGTAAACAATCATGTTTACAGTGCAGTAAAAGAACAATTGAAGGTTTTGACCAGAAACTAAAATTACAAATTAAATTACATTTGCAAGAGACTGGATAAAAAAGTAAAATTTTAACCCGTAAATTTTAAAGTAGTGTTTTGTATTAACTTTTTTAAAATACAAATAGGTAGGTGCTTAGGATTGCAGACAGCTAGACTTCAAGTTTGCTCTTGCAATTGAAGCTTGCATACATTAAAGTTGTTGAAACAGTTTTGTCTAGTATTTGAACTAGTGCCTATTGCAAAAGCCAGTGACATTCAGCTAAGTTTATCTAGATTTAATAAGGTTAGCTATATTAATTTGAAGATTAATATACTGACGGACTCATAATCTGCATCAAAGTTCTGAATTACTTTTGAATTAATATTTTTGATAAGTTTGCAAAGTTTTGATTAAACTTAATGAAAATTTCGAATCTTGCAGTAAAAGATAAAATTATAGCAGGGAATAAGTTATGTGCATAGTCTCAAATTCGTCTGTTATTAGTGTAAAGTTTGTCATTAATTCTTATAAGTCAGTGTTTAATAAAATTGATGCAGTTTATGAGTCCGTCAGTGTAAATATTATTGTAACTAATCCTGTGCACATTTTTCCGAGTCACCATTTTACAATACTCACTGCCACATTGATAATATGTATGGTTTATATATAATTGTTGTGGAATTTAAATTTAATATACATGACATGATGTCTTAAGTACATTTTAGTGAAATAATGATAATTATACACTGTAAATAGTGCAATATTCATGTATATTATGTAGACAGTGATATAACATAAATGTACGTTTCGATACCGCCTTTATAATAGGTTGTTAGATGTAAATATAAATAAGGGAAATAATGTGTAGTGGTTTAATTTTATTGTAAATTATATAAAATAATATTTCATAGGTAATCAGGTAGGGAAATCATTTTTATTTTTAATTTATTTTGTGTAAGAAATCAAAGATTTTAAATTGAAAATTTGAATGTTTGAAAGTGTAATGTAATATAAATGAATATGTTTTCTCAAATGGTTGTTATTTTGGTTTCAAATAGCCTGATAGGAAATGATAAAGATGAAAATTCTGATAACAAGTCATGGGGATCTAAAGATTTAGATTTATGAAGACGATGGGTACGGGATTTCTGCTTTACGGTATAAATGATAAGTGCTGTTTCATTGGAATTTGATGGGTATAAAAAAACAACGACTTGAATCAGGTATTCCAGCTTAGTCTTCATAGGTAGGTGTCTGAGCGACCTAGGGTAGGACTCTAAAACAGATTGTTAAAATCCCTACTACTCCTTTTTGGGCTTCATATTGGTGAAAAGGATAATGTACTTCGCATGAAGTCTATACTTGTTTGCTATTTAAATTTCAGTAACTTTTTAGTAAAGTGAGTAAAATTGTGAATTATTTGTATAAAACATAATATTAAACTTCTTTAGTTAGGGTGAAAATGCAATGCAACATTTTATGCAACAATTAAAAAAATATTTTATCATAATTTTAATTGGTAAATGTTAAAACTATTGTGTTTGTAAATTCATTTGATCTGTGATCAAAATTTGTTTAGAAATTTGTAGAAATTACGTTGAGAAATGTGAGTAACTGTACCGTGGTTAGTTATTGTGTACAGATGTTATTAATTCGATTATTATAAGTATTTTGTATGTACATTATACGCGATTATAATTATTTATTTATATATACATAGAAATGATAACAATGTCCCAATATGTATTATATGAATGGTGCTTAATTTTTGATAATTAGGCCTAAACTATGAGTTGTTTTTTAAAGAGTTGATTGTATATATTGAAGGTAATACATATATGTTTTATAAGTTCTCGGGAAATACATGCAAAAGTTGTAAAATTTATAGTAACGTTTTTTATTGTGAAATGGAAAAATAATATGTGTTGTCGTTCTTATTGTATTTTAGGGGTTATTTGTTGTCAACATTCAACGGTATTGTGATTAGATGGAAAAGAAGAAATAGTAAAATGCAGGGTTTGTTAGAGGAATAACCACTGCCACGTACATGACCAGTATTTTTAACAGCATTACAGAAAAACCGTTTGGTTCACTGCGTAATGCATTGTAGTTAGATGATCGATGATGAGCTGTCATGTTTGTCAAGTTGTAACTGCAGTATTGTGCTCTATTTTAGAGATATACAGATTAATTTTATTCATTTGTGTGGCTGGTATTACAATCGTGGTTACCATTTTAGTTCTCAGGAATAGCAACAGACACATGGGACTCTGGTACTGTTTGTAGTTGGATGTGGGTGTGCTATGGGCCGCAGTAACCACTAATATCGTGGGGGCTGTACGGTCGTTTGATACTCTCTAATATAAATGAAGAAAATACGGTAATTATTATCAAGATGGGGTGATATTAAACATGTACGAGTTTCTAGTGTGAAGTAATGATTTTTTGGTGGAAAGGTGCTGCCGACTCAAATGTGAGGCGACCGTTTTTACTGAGGAATAGCAAAGCATCATCGACTTCCAGTGTGACTAGTTTTGAATGCGAGTCGATTACAGAAAGAAATTTATGAGCGACAATGATTATGTACCATCAGGTGGTTTGCATGTCTATTTATTACTTCCATTTTATAAGAATAACAATAATGAAAGTGAAGTCAGTACATGTTTTATTAGAGATCGATTGTAAATGTGAGCGTTTGATACTAATTGTAACGTTATATAAGGATGTAATTAGAAGTAAAGCTATCGTAAAATACGTACAAACCGAATTTTAACTTCATCGAGGCACCTGTGGGTCCAAAACAGGCTTGCTTGAGATTGTAGTATGTATATAAACTCCATAATTTTGTATTGTACAGAGTATTGTAAATAATTTTATTGTTGAAACAGTTGAATAAAATATTTTAATAGAAATGTGGACTTTTTATTATAGTGTTAATAACCCTTTTTTGTTTGTTTATTGTTTTAATGTTTGTAATAGATAAATTTAAATATCGGTTACGTATATTTAAAAAATCTTTCACTTATAAAGAAATGTTATTATGTTTTATTAATAAAATAGATCGTAACGAAAATTATTAAAAAAATACACATTTTTCTCTTCTAAATATTTGTATTGCGGATGAAGCCGCAGGTAGTTGCTAATTGCCACACTTATTACTTAAGATTTTTTAACATTCCAAAAATGATAATAAAAGTTAAGGGTATAAAAAAAAAACAAAAATCCTTAATTTATTCATTTTACATAAATATACATACATCCCTCCCAAGATTGTTTACGTAACTATCGATATTTTTTGTTATTAAACAAAATCAACATGTGGCGTACTATTTTTTGAGAAATAATTGTAGCTACAACGTTAATTAAAAACAGAAACAGAAGTCAAGTTTTAATAAATTTATTTAAAATTAATTTGCTCTACAAATGTTAAATTAAAAACAAGTAACTAAGTTATCTCTAACGACAATTACATGAAAATACAGTATATGTTAGTCATCAACGGTGTTCTATGGTCGATGCTCGCTGTTTATAGCAATGGCGACGGTCCGTACAGTTCTTTACCGTTGTCGGAACAACGATTTATTACATTATTAATGTTGTATTCATAAATGGTGATGCATCAGTCATTTGAAGTATAATATTTAACATGAATTTATAAGAGTTAAATATTATAACACAAAAGAAATCACGCTAGGTATAGACGCTTCCTAAAAAGTAGAATTTCACAACGCGGACGTGGACCGTTGATGAGCGGTAGAAATATAGTTGCTCATGGGAGGGGAAAGCGCCATCACAATCACCGCTATCATAATCTGCTGTAAAGTGACTCATGTATTTCGACTGCAGACGTGCGTTTGTATGCTCCATTCAGATGTGATGTGACCATCTTAGTCAACAGGAGTACCAACGCACCTACCTACATACGGCTTCAGAGAAGACTGTAGACCAGTTTGACATTGTAACATCCTAATGTAACCTAGTATCCTGAAAGTTTGATTGCTATTCTTCTCACATGAAAAAATAGTGTTCGGATGTTAAACCAATTGTTTTGATTGATTAAATATAAAGGCGAGGATGACTAATTCAATACGCTATATCAGACTTTCCTGCTTCTTTGACAGTTGTGAAACTATATTTTTTTACAAAATGAAAATTGTATTACCTATAATTTACCTGGTAATTCTAAAATAAGTGGAACAAAATATTCGAGTAGGCACGTAGCTACATTGGTTCTAATACGAATTTCATAGACGTCTAAGTATCCACTTTTTTCATCTTTTGCGGGATGCTAAGCGAAAACTTATATTTTACTTACTACCTACCAACTAACCCGGGCACCATAACTGTAACAAATTTGCGATTTGGCTACAATTGTGTCTTATTGCTGAGAATGAGACTCTTTCCAAATTAAAAGGAGGCCTAGGCACCACGCTGCTCCAATACGAATTGGTGGAGATATTTGATAGCGGTTAATTCGCTAGCTGAATGTATTTTAAATCACTCATAGATATTCCGACAAAGTTTAATGAGTGCCATCATTCGGTAGCGTTGGAGACCGAAGCACGGAACTAAGAATGTTTTTTTTGTCACTAACGGTCACCTGTTCAACTCCTGACCACGTCCGCCGTTGCTTAACTTTGTCGATCGTTTATGATCTATTAACCGCAGAGCTATGCGGTTCAACATTGCGGTTTATTAAACATTAAGTTCTGGAACTGAAATCAAATCGAACTGCCTCTCGAACAGCGTAGCGAGGGTCGACGGCCGCCATTTTCCGTGTCGCTACGCGTTTAATAGCGCCATTACCACGTCCGTGAAATCGTGATGTCGACCGCTGCCCACAAAACGTAATGTTCCATTTTTCTATTTTCCCCGATGCCTCGCTCGGTGATTCTCAAGCTCATCGATTCAGAAAAGCATCATTCATGGTACAAAACACCGCAACAGACTGATCTATTGTTGTTATCGTATCTACTTACTTCCTACTTCGTTTTTTACGCTTTGACGTGTAACGCTGTACACATTTATAACGATTTTGTGCTAATTTTAATCTTAAGCTACTTATCTGAATTATAATGTTTACTAGCAGAGCAGAGCCTAACTCATACTGTATTTTGTATGATATAATTAAGAATGAAATATGCATTGTTGTGATTAAATTGCAAACAAAGATCTCAGTTAAAATACATCCATACACGGCAACGTATCGTTAGCATTTAGATAAGTTTATAAACGAGTAAATACTAGCTGAGCCTGCAAAATTTATTTAACCAATAAATTAAACAGTATGGTGCCAAGATTTTGCTGAGATACTGAGTAAAAGCTACAAAACAAGAAAGCAAGACAAAGCTACGCGGTTCGCTGCCTCGCTACGGCGCATAGCCAGGCTTCTAATGAAAGATTGACGATAAATTCTAATTACACCTAACTTGCTGACTAATTACTGGACGGTATACATCTCGTTACGTATAAAATATGATGCACGGTGTAAGTCATTGACTGGTTATGCACAATTTCACTCAGTATTTATGTCGACGGGTGTACGGTATTCATAATAATAAGCGTTGCCTAACTATCGATCATCGACAGATTTTTAATATCATCATAATCTCTACCCTATACCAATACTATTGACAAAATGCAATACTATTAACTGATGCTACAGCAATTTTGAGAGTTATTTATCTAAGTATTGAACTTTATCAATTGTAATGCTCGCGGTTTCGGTAATTACTATTGAGAGTGTGACTAGTTTGAGAGAGTAGATAGTATCAATAGTATTGAAATCTCAAGATACCATGGATAGCCTTATCGATATTGTGACTACTTTTCAACGTCTACTTTCGGTCCATAGACTATCGATACTTATTCAACAGTTCAACACTAATGTCCACAGTTGTACGGGATTTATGACAATGGAAGAACCAGTGGCACTCGCCAAACGAACGCAGATTAAGTGTTAGGCAATGAGAATTGCCTGTGGCTTGGTCTAATAGCGCTTATTTATATTGACCCTTTAAGTTATATATCTAGCTGTTAAAGACAGTTTTATAACGTCATAGGATAGTATAGGTATAGGAAAATAAATGATACATACTACCAAGGGTCTTAACACTATCTTAACAACCATCATGTATCAAAACCATCTTGTTTTATCCATAGTGATCTAAGAGTAAATGTTTGTCTGTTTTTTGCTACGGGTACCTTCAGGAAGAAATGGGGGAATAGATTCCAATTGTTTTCCCATATACCTGATTTCGAAATAAGCTTATAATAGGCCTGTCTTAAATAATGGCAGTAATTTTCTTCCTGTCAAACGTCCCTATATCATATATCCTGCCTACTGTGTACCGAACATTTTGTAGATAACGTAGATTTAATTATTAAATATAAGTGAAAATAATGTATAAGTATTCTGAATTAACTGTCTTATTAACTACTTATACTTATTTTATGAGTAAGAGCAACGTCATGCAAAACATATTTCGTTCCAATTAGGTAACGTGATTTAATTCAAAATTCTATTTAACTGTTGAAAACGGTGCTTACAAACTTCAACGCGACCGTCGGCTCATAAAACCACTATTATTCACCAGTCATATTAATATAAAATTACCTCCCATCGAGGCGTACTTTATTCAGTGAAGGAGCATTCAACTTGGTAATTTTATCATGATGTCACTGGCACTTATTCGCATAATATCGTCTGTTAAACTATGCTCTGTAGTTACTCAACTATCGTCGAAATAAGTTATTTAAATTGTTATCAAATTCTATGACAATATTAGTATTTTCCTGAATTATATATAAAATAGTAGATTAAAAAATATCTAATAGACATATCAGGTATTCTATACTCTATGCCGATATTAGCATTTTCCTGAATTCTACATAAAATAGTAGATTCAAAACAGTTGGTAGGTATTTTAGACACAGCTCATTAGTTGAATGGTGACATAATTTTACAAAATGAAACAAAGTGCCGATTAAATAAATCCACAAAGGCGTTATACTATGTAGGAACAACATTTAAGCCGTTTTTAGTTATTCGATATTTGTTTGAAACTAACTCAAATTCTCTATAACAGGCGAATAATAAAAACGTATAACGACAGTTAGACGCACGTAAGTAAATTAGACGGTAAAATTGAATTTTATGATAATGAAAGCAGTTAACATATTTATTAAAGTTACTAGTTACGATTAAATTAAATTGACAATATCCATTTGATCATTAAAGTTGCAATTATACGTAGCTTTATTGTATTTCTAATAGTTTAATTATTTTGTTTTAAGATAAAAACATGCTATGGAAAGGATACTAATTGTGAAAGTTTATATATCTATATACGCGTACTTATATGATAGATTAATATCTATAAGGTTCCATGGATCACTGGTATGCTTTACTCGGGATTTTTCATTATTATTATTAATTTTAAAAGTGGCAGATCAATAGTTCGACCACAGAAGGACCATCACCGCCCTCATAATGCGCTTCAAGCATTTATGTTTCGGGTGGAGAAGTGTGGTCGGCTACACTTGCGAACGAAACACAAACGAGGCGAACATCTTAGTCTTCAGGAGTAGCAACTATGCATAACGTTAAGCTGGACTTTAGCTACTTACTTACTTAAGATTACTAATTACTTAAGATTGGACGTAGTTTTCCATGGGCCGTAGAGACTAAAGACATTTAACATCAGTTAGCCTGCATTCTCGTTTGCTACTAATCCAACATATGTCAATATTATTAAATGCTGTGGTAAGATTGGTGCCACTCACACGGATGTGCGGAGTTTGAGTCTGAATTTGTGTCCCTGAAAATTAATTATCATTTGTTTTAACGGTGAAGGAAAGCATCTTTGAGAAACTTGTAAGCCTAAGTGTTATTCAAAAGTTTTCACAGATGTTCGAAGTGTAATCAATTTGAACGTAACCATCGACATGGAGCATTCTCCAGGATGTAGCAGTTGCGGGAAGAGCTCAGCAGTTTGACATAAAAAAAATTGCGTCGCAGTCAAATCCAAAAGATATCAGCCATATTTGTGTTAGTCTGAAACAATTCAACGAGCAAAATCTTATAGGTTTTGGTAGTTAAAAAAAAGTTGTGCATATCGTACATTTTATTGTATTTCTTCCCTAGACTTCAGATTAAATCCTTGCGTTATTGAGGAGTTCATAGAAACGTAGCTATTTAGTATAAAAGGTCAGGTGAGCGGTCGGTGGCCGCAGGTGGCGGCGTGGTCACCTGCGATGTCATGCACCTTACATTTTCCACGGCGGATGCGCGCGCGCCGGCGCGTGGCGGTCGACGGCTCCTTCACGCGCCGCGCCCTCATTAAGGGTGCGCTAGTTAAAGTATTCTTCCATGTAAAATGTTGATTTTTTAATCGACTTTAAAAAATAAGAGTTCCTTAAACCGATTATATTTTCTATGTTGTCACCGATTACGTCCGCTTGTAAACCGGGTTAGATTTTTAAGAGGGTATTTTTCCCCCTGGACTCAATAAAATTTAGGATAAAACACTCCTCATAAGGGTGGCCTCGTTCCTAGTCGTAAAAAAGTGTAGTCGGTAATCGAAACACAAGAATGGGTTTACGACATATTATGAAGACAGCGGTGTAACCTCCAAGAACAAATTATAGATTTGTCACTTATTATATGCCGAAAATAAAGCTTAAAAAGTTATGTTCTTAAATTTCTGGCATATTCAGGCATTCACCAACATTTCATCAGCAGAACTTTTATAAAAGTGGCCGAAAATACATAAGGGCTGAAGAACTATAAATTACTAAAATAATATACACAAGAAAACATTTTAAATTACTTTTTAATTTGAATGATAGTGGTCATTGTTTTGTAATGTTGAGTAACAATTTAAACGTTCCTTTCTCAATCTTGAGTTTTTACACTATTTGTATTTAGTACTATTTTCTACAGGCCGCTATATACATAGTTTAACGTGAAGCAACTCTTCGGTCTTGATGGTCAGTTACGGTTGTCGGCCACATTTACATATGCGGCAACCAACATAGTCTTCAAGAATAGTAACTGTATTTACAATCAATCTTAGATAGGACTTCAGTGTTTGACGCTGTATGTTTTGAAGGTGATAGAATCGTTGGAGATCACCCAGGGCGGCACCACCGCCACCCTCATGACCTGCCGTAAAGCAACATGTTCTTGATGTATTGTGTTTCGGTTGGGGAGGAGTGGTTCCCGGATACACATTATTGGACCATCTTAGTCCTCAAGAGTAGGAACGCATCCGCGTCCATCCTTAAATAGAACTTCTGTCCTATTTGAGATTGGACGTGGTTGTCCATGAGCTGCAGTGACCACATAACACCTGGTGGCCTGCATGCCCGTTTCTTACTCTCTCGCTATAAAAAAAGTGAATTTCCATTGACTATAACGATCACTTAAAATCAGTGGGCCTGCTAACGTTTACTACTCTTCTATTATAAATAAAGTATTCCATCTTAGTCCTTAGAAGTTCCGTACGTATGATCGACTTTAGGCAGAATGCCTGTTCTGTAGTACAGAGTTCTTTACATAGGTATATGTATAATGTACATGAGTAATTGGGACTAATTAAAATTTATAGAGTTTCATGTTTTTTATGTTGTTAAAGTAGCAAACGAGCGTGCATCCTATCTGATGATTAATGGTTTCGACAATCATGAAGTTCCAACTTCCAGCAAAACTAAGGTCCTATTTGATGTTGTGCAAAGACGCGACGTTACTCTTGAGGACTGAGATGGTCGGCTCACCCGTAAGTAAAGCCGGCTACCGCAACTCTTCCAAGAAATACGAGAACAACTTTACGGTGGATAACGAGAGCAGCGGTGGTACCTCCCCTGTCGAATTGCAGTTCTACCTTGAAAAAAACTGGTTTGCTCTATCCAACACATAAAAAGTTGAAATTAAATATGGGTACATACCTCTTATATTTCTTGTTGCTTATTTCTCCCGATAACTTTTATTTAATTAAAAAACTTAAGTATCACTGATTATACTACGATCGACTTTATGGAAAACACTATTTCTTGACGGTTGTGTCAATTATGACTGTAAATGGTTGAAATTGTTTTTCCAAAATGGATATAATGTGCTAAGGGTGACAATTTATAAGCCATAGCAAGTTATAAATGAATATCTTAAAAGGAAAAGGCGTAAATGAAGATATATTGTTACTTTTAATGAACTTTTATACGAAAATAATGATTAAGTGTCCTATAGTTATGAATAGAAAAAACACAGGGTTTATTAAAAATATATCTATGGCAAGTATATTAACGGCTCTGTGGACTACAAGAAATGTGACTCTTATGGTACGACCGGTACACGTAAGCATCGAAATTGATACTTATGGAAGAAATTTGTAATTTAAGAAAAAATAATAATTAAATATGGAGTACCATAAATAAAACATTCATTAATAGGTTTTTTTTTATTTTGCTTTTCAATAATATATACAGAATATTTGATAAATAAATACAGAGCGATGTCGGAGGAAAGGAGATGAGGGAACATAGTAACTGTTAGTGCCAAAAGATGTTTCTGATAAAAAAGTTACAATTTTTTTTACTATTTTCGTTAAAAATTTGTAAATCGTGATTACTATTTTATAGCAAAATGTATAAATTCCGCAATGTTATTAGTTTTAAATCATAAAATACAAAAAGACTCAAGTTAGTATTCTCACTCTCACTCTTTGTGATAGTTTATTAAAAAAAAACGAAAACAAAAAAGCAGTGACGTTCTGAGAAACAGGATATTATTATTAACATTGTAAAAGACAATAAATAAATGTTTATTTAATGATTTTATTTGCAATTAATTTTTAATGTCATTTATTTATATGGTATTTAGTTCTGAGTAATTTATGTATGTATCTAAAGAATAAAGTAAAATCAAAATAAGCTAACCATTTACGCTACAAATAACTGACACCTAAAAATAAATAACTTTATGTAACTTGTTATTTATATATTATTTAAATTGGATCATATCCATATCATATCAGCACATATATATTTTTACAACATATGGTATACACATAAGACTATGATTATATATTTTTTTATGTATAAAATAAAGTAGGTACATGGACACGGACTCCCGTGGGGTTGTTTAGGTTAGGCCTTTATTATAATTAGTTAAGGTTTTCATTATTGGAAATATGTATTTTAGTTCTAAAAACCTATAGTTATGTTATTGAAATAAATACGTTTATTTTTCTAGTACGTACATTATTCATAACTAACGTGTCGGAATCCTACGGCCGCCATACCGACGTTCAAGCAAACCTACTTCCATTTTAATTGCTGGCAACATAATAAAGGTTATAGTTAATTAGAGCTAGAGGGGTGCATAGGTAATGTGCGCTTTCGCCGGAACGACGGACGATTACAGATAATCGAATAGCCTGCTACCCTAACAGGTTGTTGGCATTTCATTCTAAACGGCACTGATGTTTTTGCTAGAATCTTGGATATAGCCAATGACAAAGCAGGTGTTTTTGTAATCGGCCACGCTACGAGCAACCATAGGAAAATTAGAAACCATTAAGGTATCTTCAGAGCTTGTTTTACGCAACGCCAGTGTTTCGTTCCAGAGAAGTAGAAAAATACTTCCCGTATTCAGCGTACCTTTCAGGTATATGTTCCTGTACCTGTCGGGTCAGTATATATTTACAATAACTTAATAAGTTTTAATCATTAATTCAAGAGTTATTTCACAAATTATAACAAACTACTTTCTACTTTATGACCTAGCCTACATAAAATACCTTAAGCCTAATTAAAAATGCCATCCATAAATCCTGTTTGGGGCATAATGATCGGAACCCTGGCAGCATTCCCTCGTTCTATGGCCAAATTGATTCTTTGAGCGAAATAGCTGTCAGCCCTCCTGTCACCCGAAGCAACGATGAGTCTGTCACGTCCCTTGCGAAGTTCCTCATGTCAGCTGGCCACGGACCCATTGTTTCTGTCGCAAGCGCCACAAATATGTAGTCTTTTGAAATAGAAGAGTATTTGCGGCGCTTGAGAAATTGTGCGCGGTCAGCAGCGGCCCCATCTCTGATACATGTTTCATGTACATGTAAATGTATCAGAGATAGTTTGGGGCCAGAGTGGCAGTATATATTGTTTTATTTGAAAACGTGGTTTTAAATACAATAACAATATGTGCATTTAAGAAACCTCGGAGGCTTGAATCTTATGCTAAGAGACATCTCCACCGACTTGATTGAAAATAAAAAAATCTTGTCACATATAACATAAACATGGGATTTTATTTTGCTTCTAACATTCTTAAGTTTCGTAACTTTTGGCAGATAAATTGATATTTTTTTAATAAGTCCAGGAACTAGGTAAGCAGGTAGTAAGTAGTTGTGCGTTCTGCGTACTTATCTATTGTTTGCTCGGGTCACACACAACCGGTTAACTTTTTATATTTATTACGTTATATTAGATGACTAGCATAGAGACTAGCTCAACTATATATATACATATACACACACATATATATATTCTTATCTAAAAAATCAAAATCGTAAAAACATGCATTACTACTTCATATAAAAAACCATTTTTTATATGAGCAAAATTAGCATAAGAGCATGTAGACTACTTTGCAGCCCATGTACCTACGTCCATATTTAAGTTCAAAACAGCACAGAAGTCTTATCTGAGCTAGTACGTAGATTCGATGTGAAGTCCCGAAGACCAACAAGGTTGATCCTTTTTGAATGTAGCTGGAAACCACACCTCTCCAACTGAAATATAAGAACTGCTTTACGGCGTATTATGAGGTCATGGTAGGTACCATGAGGAGAGACGAGGAGGTACTTAGTCATCAGTTCTGGTTCTACCATCTTTGAATATACGATAAGTATCAAATACTAGTTTTACTTAGAGCAAATACCAATTCTATTGCCGCGGTGACAAATAATTCTGATGTAAACAATACTCTTTTAGTGTTGTAGTTTTCGTGGAATTTATGCAAAAGATATCTCTTAGAAAATTCCGGTAAAAACGCTTCTGATTATTTGTTTGTCACTTGTTTAAAATTTTGTTTGTCTAAATGGACCGTTCACTAGATTTAGATAATTATTATAAATTGTTAGGTGATAGATTTTGTACATTTCAACCAGGTAGGTACCATACCTATTTATAGAGTGAACCAACTATTGCTTTTCGGTGGAAAGGCATGACTGTCTACATGCATTTGAAACGACTCATAGGAGATCAACTTTCGGTAGGACACTTGTTCTTTATTTAGTTTGATATAAATGTCTCTGGGTGACGGTTATCATTTAACATCGGATCCATGCTCGTTTATTTTTAAATTTCATTAAAAAATGTATACTCCTATCCAAATGTCGTTTCCTAAAATATTAAATTGGTAAATATTGAAAATAGTAAAGAGCATTATTAGCAGAAGCATTCCATGTTATTTCAGGTTTTTTTTAATAAAAATAAAAACTGAAAACCTTGTGTTATTAAACGAGTTTGATTCTAACTTCTACCACAAAATTGCACTTTTTAAATTATCAAATATTAAATATAAACCAGTTTAGAAATCCGTTCTTTGAGAATATTTACTGACAGAAAAAAAATTGTCTTCGTTCATATGCCAGTTCGCCTAATATTTTGTGTGAAACTCTTACCAACTGGAACTGGCAGTAACTGGCTTCAAATTTTTCACAGCTCAAGCCTAAGCCTCATCTAATCCGGTATTCAGTAGTCTTTCGGTCCGAGCATCGGTCATCAACCGCGGTCGTCATGGGCGAGCGACCACCAAGCAACTGGTGTGCTACCTACCGTACTGTGTTCATGGAATCTTTATTACCTGTTCGAGTTTTTTCACTCGAAAATCGAGTTAGAATTAGACCGTTTGCGAAATAGTAGCAAGTGATCTATACATACAGTGTAAACAACTCTAGGCCCGTGTTTTATTGTACATAATTATGTGTTTATTTTATTTTATTTAAAAAGATAATCACGCCTTTCCATCGAAACACAAGAAAAAATAAATATAAATTTTATTATATGTCTCTTGTTTTATTGTAGATATATATAGAAATGGTCTTATGTTTATATTTCTTTCGACTTTTGACTAATCTTTTCCTTTTATACTTTATCTTTGGCCAAGATTTTCTAAAGTATCTTTTTCTTTAGTAATATTTTTTCCGAATAGAATATGTTTCAAGACGGCGAAAAAGAATGCGCTACACAAATTTAATTGCACTTTTTTATTAATATTTTCTTAATACACATAAGATAGATATATATAAAACGTATTTTATGAATTTGCAACAATTAAATATTAGAAAGGCGGAGTAAGGCGAGGTAAGATAGTCCTTAACTAATAGACAAAACTATGCAAGAAAGTGTGGGGTAATGTGTTTCAGATATTTTTACGGAACTAAAGTAGAGGTCCATGTAGAGAAGTTTTTAAATTTGAGATTACGATAGTGTGATGATGATTGATATTTTTTGTTGTGAGTAAAGGTCATAATAAATATATTTTTGTTTTATTTTCCTGGTTTCCTTTTGGTTATGTCTTAATTAAAGGTATGTATGTAGGTACGAACATATGTTATACATACAAGATTTCTCTGAAAGTTCGTGTTTGCTATCAAAAAGTTTATTCACATTTTTTTAGAAAAGGCGTTGTGATAACCCTTCTTACATCCCTCCGTTGGTTCCGGTTCTCCTGTCATGACTGATGGGAAGTCTGATCTCGGAAAACAAACTTTTCGCAACCAAATCGCAATAGATAAGTGTGATAGAATAATTTGTAGACCTCCTCTTTTATGTGAGAAGTGTAGGCAATGAGCTTGCAAACTACTTGATGTTAAGTAATCGTAGCCCATAGACATCCACGTACAACCACAAATACGACTAAAATTATATCTGAGCTCGAACGCAGATACGTTGCTATTTCTGAGGACTAAGATGGTCGCCTCGTTTGAAACTGTAGCCGGCCTTCTGGTGTGTGGACAGACCCACACACAGAACTTGAGCTAATTTAAATATTACCAAATTATATAGAAACAAAAAATAACTGGTCACAGTTCACAACCCTACGAGACAGAATGTAACAAGTGTTCATGCCTCCAGAACTATTTAAGTGTCATCGGAGGCAATTTCGAGATTGTATCTTTGTTTTATAATCTGTGTTGCCACGCGATGGTTAATTGTTTTATGCTAATGTTATTGGGGTATTGTACCTTTGAGAGCTGGTCTCCGGTTTGTAAAGAATAGACTGACTATTAAAGAGTGTCTTCAACATAACCATAGACAATTTACACTAATATGGAGTTATTTGACATAGCTCTTGGCATAAGATATGTAGTGTCTTCATTGTAAGCCCCATAGGTCCTTATTTGTTATTTATAAATGGATGTAGGTAACATATAGTTTGTTTCAAATGTTTTCAGATTAAATAACAGATGTTTTAAATGAGGCTTTTAATACTGACTAATAACTATCCCTGATTTTATTCGTGTCAGATAGATGTTCGAAAATTCGTAATACTTAGGAACAAAATAGATTTGATAATTTAAGAAAAAAACTATAAACATAACGGATTCCTATGTCAACGAATCTGTTATGTCGTAAGTTTACATGGATTAAGTTTTTTACATGGATAAGTTTGCTATTATAGCGGTCCAAGATCTCGCGATGATTGGTGTGGTTTGCACAATGTATG
>DWON01001498.1:0-24192 GCA_018251015.1 Phocides pigmalion okeechobee
CTCGAGGGGAGCCCCATGCAGCAGAAAACGTACTATGAACCAATAATTACAAGTTACTTCCGTTGTAACTTTTGATTGGGTCTCCAATTAAAATCGTTCCTATTTTCCTGGAATGTAATATAATGACCACCAAAATAAGTATTATGTGCCAATTTTAGAAAATAAGGTTTAAATTATATAAATAGTACAGTTGTCCACTCTGATCGATATGGACTCTTTTGGTCCCGTATTTAGGGATTTTTCACCAGAATAATCCTGTTTGAAATTTTATTTTACATTGTTAGTCGTTAACATCGACTGAAGTCCAAAACCCAGCGAAATACGCACATATGAAAAACTGTTAAATAACATGAATTTAATAAATAGTCTTTGAACATAATGTAAATTTGTATTAGAATTTCACATACAGTTGATGTGTTGTTTTTTCCGCGGAGTCCGGCGGGCCGCGGGCGGGCCGCGGGCGGGCCGGTGCGCCGCGTCACTTTGCAAGTCAATGGCTCATCGCTATTCAAAGCCGTCCTTGCAGAGCACCATTACAGCGCGCACCCTTTACAATTGTCGTCGCTACAAACTCTGTAACAATCTAGATATTCATTTTTCATCATTCACTACATATAAATTGTTTCAATTCACGCTCCGAACTTTTCAATATGCTGGCAAAATACTGAAAAAGTCCAGAGTTCCATGTGCTTAGATCTATTTGTCGCAGCCATACTCAGATTTATAATGAAAATGGATCCTTTACTACTGCATGACTTAAGTAAAGTTTACTGCCATGTTTACGGTACAATAAATAAATTAAAAAAGTGTTACAATCTCATACGCCTGTCAAACCTAAAAGTAAAGTCCCGAAGGCGCGTGCGCGGCCTGCCTATGTTCACGCCATATGCGACTATATTAAAGCGACATCAATGTAGCTTTGCAACCTTAGCTCCAGAAAATATTGATAGAACTACAAGCCATGACCGCATCGACAGCAACATCTACTGATCGTAAGGTTATGCTAATTAAACCATCGACAGGTGATGTACTTAATACCTGCCGTGTAACACAGTTGCACTTGCATTTACGTGTGAGATAAGAAAAGATTCTGTCATCAGAAATTAATCAGAATATTTTGTAGGTATTTGTTTACCAGAGCGACTGATTTGGGAATTAGATCGACTGGGCAATATTGTTTATTATTTTTTATATAAGGGTACCGTAAAGCATTCAGTACTGTAGGAACTAACAATCGCGTTTTTGTAGAGTGCAAATAAATGTAGACATTAAGCTAAGTATCTTATCAGGGTTATGTTATACTTTTACGGGTACCTAAAAACCTAATAAATTTTCAAAGGCAAAATTAGATGAGTTTGGCAACTGCGAAATATTTGACAAGAATGAGTTACGTAACGGTTGCGTAAGCTCGAACACCCTGGAGAGGTGCGGACGCGCTGTGTCGGGCCCTCCGCCTACGCGCGCCGCCCTTGTCGGCCGCCCCGCTTCGGTGCGGAGGTGCGTTGGTGCGTTGTTTCTTATATAACAAAGTCGTAACTGTTTCATGGTGGTCATTTAAAATGTTTTTGTATGTTCTCTTTGTGTAACACGAACTTCTCCGCTCGAATACACCCGCTTGCATACTTCTTGAGTATTACATTTTTTACTACTACGATGTTATTTGTGAAAGTTATTATTTATTATAAACAATTAGTGGAGGTGAAGAGCAGCTTAAGCAGTGCATCAACAAAACAAAAATTGATAACTTTTCTTGTGTTCACCACGTGTGGATGACAATTTCTTGTAATTACTACACACTTAGATTTGTATTTACTAAAATAAAAAGAATTAACAAACGTATAGTCATGTTTCAGTTTTAGGGTGTCAGAATGTATGGAATATGCGAGTTCCAGATGTTCGCTCTTGGTGAGCGCTGGCCGAGTTCAGTTGACAACATTATTTTGGAAACAGAAACGTGTCTGTTCTGTCACGTTGCCGAACGAACTTGTTACCTAAAATCTTTCCACGGAATTTTTGCGGAATCAGAAAATTTCAATTACCAACTGAAATCGAAACTTTCTGAAATTGTTGCCGACTTTATTTTAGCTCGGTTTAGACCCAATGGCCAGTTTTGGTGCCATTGGGTCTAAACTACTAAACTTGAAAACATTTGTAACACAATTTCGATTAATGTTACTCTTTACAATTTAAAATAATGTGATCTGTTTGTGAAATCCAGTCTAAAACTGTTCTGTTGTTTTATTGTCAGATGTTTTTTCTATAATACATTAAAATGTGGTAGCGACATATAAAGGTTGTTTACTAATATACTCGGTCCGTATGCCCGTGCTCGTGGTCTACGCGGTAGCCTCGGGTTCTCAAGCAGCTGCGTTCGATTTATGACTCGTTTACAAAGTAATTTGCCCATCAAAGGAACAGGTATAAAGAGGGAAAAGATAAACGTAATTGATACAAAAGTGTTGTTTTTGCCCCCCCTTAGTCCGCAAATATTTTATAATTGTATGTTACGTGTTATCGTGTTGGATGTCTAGTAAATTGCCGATGTGATGAAATCCATTGTCTCATTTTTACACTCATTAATGAGTAAGTGTAAATGCGCCAATTACGATTACATTGTCATCTGATGTTTTTATGACCATGAACTATTTTAATTTGGCCAATCATCGCCAAGTGTTCGCAAGGAAGAATCTTGGATTAGTTACGTAATCAAGGGAATTTGTTCATTAGTCTCGATAAGTCTCTGATAGATGTAGATAGCGCCGCATCGAGTGATTGTATTGTACCTCCATATTTATACTTCATAAATATCATCGTATATATTCAGTTATATATCCAGCAACGTTATATGTTAAGTTATATATAATAATAATAATTTTAAAATAAAAAAGGAATATAACTAAATTCATATGATGAAGCATGATAGTTCAGGCTTCATCTTCAGACTTTACTCAACGTTATCATTGTATGTCTATGTAATCATCGAGGCTGATTCAACGAGCACAAACAGAATAGGGTGCGTCTCCTGTCCGGTGTCGAGGAGTTGCCTAGTAGTGCACACTAGCCGTGGTTGCAGATTCAGTTCTCGATTACGTAAATTCGTGTATTCACATATTTTACACTTGACACGTGAGATTTATTACGATTATATATTAGATGTTGAGATCAACAAATGCAGGGGAGAGGGAGCGTGGCCACGGCGAACGTGACGAATAGTGCCATTGTTAAATTAATTAGTGTTATTGTATTAAACGGAGCGCACGATCGATAGTGTGCGGAAGCCCTACTGCTGCGGTCGCCGGCGTCGCGGGACCTGCCGTGGCACCTACTTCATACACTATAAATATCAAATAAAACAACACTGTCGGTAGTGGGTTACTAGTACAGGCATTTACTAGTTTTTCCTAGAAAGTTTTCTGGGAGTTTTGATTTGAAAGTTGATCACCATATATATTTTGATATCCTTTGTTTGAACTTCAACTTTGCCACCCCGCAGCATTGCCCCTCGCGCGCCGTAGTCGAAAAATGTCCCTTAAAATGTATATTTTTGCCATATCTGCTTGCCTACTCATTTGATGATAAAAACATAAAAAAAAAATCAAAAGTTTGTTATTACATTTATTTCGTAAAATCAGTAGTTTTGGCGTAGGGCACCGTAAGCCACTAAACAACTGTGTCGACGCTTGACATGTGATTTTAACTGACTACATTTGTAGTGCTGAGGAACAATCGGACACTATGTTGGAGCACCACTAGAAAGTAATGCAAATCAAAAGGACTGCGATGAAATTGACAATTGTTTCGATCGGTTCTGAAGATGTACCTGCGATACCTGATTCATGTGCTATATATAGATTAGTTCCACTGAGATTATTCAATTTTTGTCTAGTTTATTTTGTGTTTAAATGTTTTTACCGCAAAATTGACTCGGAAAAGAAATATTGCCTAAAACCTTTCCAAAACGGCGGCGCGAGCGGCAGAGCTCCGGTGACAAAGTTAAAATTCGAAACAGGACATGACAATCTATATATTTACCAGTTTTTAAAGTTTTTGGAATAATTTCAGATAACCTCTATTTTTCAACTAAATAACTGTACTAGACCCTCAATCTTGTGATGCAAACATGAGGGATCCATTAGAAAACGCTTCCACAAATCTAAAAGGTATCTATTATTATTTTTGTAAGCATCGATGATGACACTTGTCTGTGGTTCGGGTTAATGATTGACTTCATACTTGTATTTGGTCTTTTTGGAGTTTATCATAAATTGTCTCTTATAATAAATTTTTCACGTAGGAGTATTCTAAGAAATATATATTATAGTCTCTGTCAGCTGCAACATGTTAGAACACTCTAACAGGTTTGACGTTGAAGCTGAAGGCATATAACATCAGCTGCTCGAAAGTGAACATGCAGCGAGCATTGTATGATATTGTCGCATTGTTTACCTGGTAGTCATGGCAACGCGTGCTTAGCGAATTCTAGAATGAGCAGTGTGGGCGTGTTCGCGGCGATCCCGCCCGCCGCGCGCCACGCCCCGCCGCCGCCTGCCGACACCGCAACATTGCGAGAACAAGCTTTGGCTTCTTACCCTGACCTCCGAACGTCGCCATTGAACAAAACTTAATTTCTAATAAGCATTAGAAATGTACGATTTAGTTAGTCAATGGTTATTTCATACCCGTCGGACGTAATTGTTCAACTTACATTCCAGAAACAATCCTTTATTGTTTAGGCATTGGACGAAATGGTGAAAGGAATAAATATACGTATTGGTAAGCGTAATGTTACGTAACGCTACACTGACGTAGGTACACCGATGACCTTTAATCGAATTTCCCTCTTATCTACTTAGTTGTCTAATTAAAGTTTGGTGACGGAAGAGATTGGGAGGAAAATAGACGGTTACGTCGTTGATTACGTAACCAAAAAATGTAATAACTATTTACGTTTCAGCGCGTCATATATAATTAGTTAAACCTTTGAAAATTTGGCTGAATACGTATAGTCTGTGGACGGCCTCAAGACTTGGAACAAAACTTGAGTTGTTTGTGGCCTTTTGCGTTACAAATATTAAATTAAAGATGATATTTCATATCGCCATACTGCTACCATATAGTATAGATTTTTATTTGAATTATATAACAGAAAAGATTGAATAGGTAACTGGTACACAGGCGTAGCATCGGTATCGCCCCCTTCCTTTGCAAGCGAAATAAATTGTACAATTGTAATATGGTGCATCAATCGGTCAATGGAGGATATTTCTAGTGTGAAATAAGCCGGAAAAAGTAAACACCGCGAAGACGTGTCTGTTGGTCAGGAAGTACACGAGCTCGAGGCAATTTTAGTGGTTCCCGTTCTTTGACGTCGTTAGCAATTTGCGACGTGCGGCAGATACCTACTAGTTTTCCCTACCAACATGCTGCACTACTAAGGCGTTTCCAGCCTCACAGGAGTTATTTTGATATTTAATTTAACACTCAGTTTCGAACGATTTCCAAAATGGGGCAGTTCTTTACCTTGTACTTTTCTCATGTAGTAGAATACTAGAATTATTATCTGCCGTCATCAAATAGGACTTGGGTCCTACCTGAAATACTACAGACACGGCTTCGTCATCACCCTGGAGTCGGAATGTTAACCTAGTGACGAGACTAGACAAGGGCTAAAGCGACACCGTGCGTAGATGCGACGCTACTCTCGAGGACTGCGATGGCGCCTCGCTTGTATGTAGCCGGCTACTGCACCTCTTCACGGCGGATTATGAGGGAGGCCGTGATATATACCCGGTGAAACTTTTATATTACCACTCGATTTAAAATGTGAGTAAACATGAAAGATATAGATACATATACGGTATTTATTACCGTACATAATTAAATAAGACAACCAGTAGGTATGTATATAAACATATTGTAAAGTGTGGTCGGTAGAAACAATGGTACGGTGGCTACGACGCGGACGAGGGCTGAGCTGCCGGGCGGTACACGTTCCACACAGACGACGCAAGGTCACGGCCGCGCCGCACCTACACGACGTGATGAGTGACGAGCCGACGACGCATGCTCCTACCTCTGTCATTCAAACTCATAAACATCTCGAATACCTACAAATCCCGACATGAATCAACATGTTCTCCTTTAAATTCAGATCTTCCTACGACTTATTAGAATTACAATTAAATCATATTATTTTAACTCCCCATAACATTGAGAATACTAAAGTCATCATATTAAATGACCACATTATAACCAAATATTTCACAATAAATATCATTTGCTTAGAAGCTTACACATGAAACTCGCATTACGGGCTATCTTGTTTGTTTACTTAATTTGTATACTTAATATATATAACAATAAGTAACATAATTCCATATATCAGTCGGTATGAGCTAGGTCTGCAAGTCGCGGTATGTCTCAGTTACGTAATTCTCGCCTTGCACTTGAACCGACGCGCGTGCAATTCATTTGATCGGAATGTAACCGCTTACGAAGCACTCGCACGATGTGTTTGTATCGCACATTTCTATCGCGTTACCCATCATTTTCCCTTATTAAAAAAAGAAACAACTAAATTATATGCACGGCGATATGTATTATATGCAAGGTACAGGGATCGTATGAACACAAGACCTCTCGTGGAGTCTATCCCCGGGAGAGTCGTGTCGCACCTAACGCCTGAGGAGCATACGCGTGTTCATCCGGGGGTGCTCGGCTCGAACTCTGACTCTTACCGCCCGTCACCCTAAGACACGACAGCAGCGGCACCGTACCATTATTCTGATCCACACCTACCGCAAGTACCTTACTTATTTACGGTTACTATGATTATTATTTTATGTGAGATGAGTAGCAAACGAGCATGCAAACCACCTAATGTTAAATTTTCGTAGGCCATAGACCACAAACACGACTGAAATCCTATCTGAGCTCGAACATAGGTACGTTGCTACTCCTGAGGACTAAGAAGGTCGCCTCGCTTCAAAGTGTGTCTCTAACCGAAACACAAGTAATGCTTTACGGCGGATTACGAGGGCGACAGTAGTACCTCTCCAGTCGAGCTAGAGTTCTCTCACCTTTAAAACAGTTATGATACTGTATAGCAGTAAATATCCTTTGATGTTTGTTCACTAGATTTTAAAAGTCGGCACTTATTTATGAATGATTAATAAATATATAGTACCCACTATACACTACCTATTATTGTGATTTATTCATGGAGCGTGGGTGGCAAATCTGCGGCGAATAGAGTAGTGAATAATAATGTTGGTTTGAGTATATAATCTATATTATTGCGCAGGCAGTGGTGATCAAATACAAGACATGATGTCAAAGGAATCTAGATCCATATATAATAATATCACTATGTTACTATCTGCCATTTTTTTAGAGTTGCTCGCGCTTACATGTTTCCGAAGAGAGTGTCATAATATCCGTAAAAACATTATTTGATCTCTAATTGTACTCGTGTAGTTATGATTCACTATAAATTTAGTATACCTACATAATTTGCGAAGTAACGGCCACTCCATAGTATTGTCCTTCATTATTACGAGTTCGTTCTTGTTGATAATTTCTTCTGAGGCACAGATGTTCAATTGTTACACTTGTCACCTGCGAATTACGTCCTGGCAGAGGGCGGCGTGCGCTTGCGTACCGCGCCTCCTTTCTAACTACGCTACGAAATGTCCCGCATGTCTCGGACCTTCTTAATATCCAGACATACCACGAGGACAGAACCAGAAATATTTTCAGTTTTCGTATTACAAATATAAAGTCATTGGCGGCTATGGTAACAAGACTTGTAAACAAAAAACCCTGTTTTCAGATTGTTCCAGTATTAAGAATGGACGTCAAAACCATTTTTTGGGGTTTATATTACAAAATTAACATATCGTTTCCTTCGAGATATACCGCTATCTGCGAGTTGTTCCCGTTCTCTTGTACTTTTCAAAGCTGTTTATAGACCGATTATTCCATTTACTCATTAAGCGTCGTTACGTATAGTCGATATTGTAAGAGACTGTAATTATACACATTAGTGGTCGACCAGTAGTCGCCGTCGTAGCCTTTTGGAATATCTACTACGCGCGACTGCTTGCGGCGAACTACGTGACGTTACGTTGACGTTATCAGTACTCTCTGCAGCCAGGGGACATCCGCATGAAACCTTGATCAGTATCAAGGCATAAATAGGTAGATGCGTTGCGATTCCGTTGTTGGTCAGTGCAGCCGCCTGTCGCACCTCTCCCGCCGAAACACAGGAGTTGCTTCACGCCGGATTATCTATGTTACGTATATCGTTACGTTGTAAGAGGTACATTTCAACGAAGTTACACTGTTACAAAGGTTTTTTTGTAATTAAATATTAAATTATTATACTTCTAAAAATTGTTTGGGATAAAGTCTTTCATCTTTCTTGTATATAATTGCCCTAAATAATATTTGCTACCGTACTAACTCGACCATGTCTGTACCTAACATAAAAAAATGTGTAAAAGGTCGTAGCGACGGTAGCCACGAGAATGTTTATGTGTCTGTGTGGGTGGTGCCTAATGTTTGTGCGTTCTTCCGGTTGTAGTGCGGGCACGTCGCCGTACGAGCTGACGAGCGGGGGCGGCGGCGGAGGCGGCGCGTGCGCGGAGGGCGGCGCGCTGGCCACCGCGCACGCGCCGCTCCAGCACCAGCCGCTCCACGACTCGCGCAAGAGGAAGGCATCACACTTGTAAGTACTCATCCTATATTCTATCGTATAAAAGTCAAATGTTGTCTTTTGGTTTGTTCCTCTTAAACGCGATAGCTGCTCATGTAATCGACCTTAAATTTCATAAACAGAATGCCAGGCCTCCGGTCCCGTCATAACTTAAACAACAACAAGAACCGAGACCACCACTTAGAACAATGACCAAAAACAATTACAGATAAGAAAACTACTTTCGAGCGATATTATTTTGCATCATACTGGTATTTAGCCGCAGCTTGGCTCGCATTGAAGCCCTTAAATAAATGTAAATTACAGCGAGTAATACCTAAAACAATAAACTGGTACCTAACCTCAAAATAATTTAAATAATTTTAGTATTGCTTATAAGTGACACAACGAAATAACATGAAATATACAAAGATTCAAGACAGCTGAAGCTATAGTCAATAAGATATTAATTGGAAAACTGTGAAGTTGCTAGATTTTTAATTTTTTTGACAAAAAATCATGTGTGCCAAAATATTTTTTTGAAAAAAGGAATTAAATAAAAAGGTTAATTAAATTTAAATAATCGTTTGAGTACTTTTGGCGTGAAACAGTAACGAACAAACTTACATTCACATGTATGTATTAGTATGGAAGCATGGATATCGCGGGCAAACCCTTAATAATGAAATAACAAAATAATATATTGGCAATTAAGGACTTTTTTGGCACTAACAACTACGTGTGATAGATCACAAATGAAAAAAGCACGCCCACTCCCGTTTTCTTACAAAACCCATATAAATGAGATTTTTTTATCGTTGAACCAATGTCGTATAACGCTTAACTACACCTCAAAGCTACGCGCTCGTACAACCCTCCAGTTGGATACGAATCTATTGCTCGAATTGCTCTCAGAAACTAAATAGTCCTAGCACCGATCCAATTCAAGCAAGTGAATACATAAACTAGAATATAATAAATTCTTCGTGGAGCACATTTTTATTGCAACTTACAATAGGCTTCCAGAAATTTGAAACACTAAATGAGAGTATCCGGTTGCACCGGTCGCTCGCTAGTTAGTAGCCAAACGGGCAAGAAGGCGCGCGCGCCGCTGGGCCCGTCGCTCAGAGGCACGACTTGTGAGTTACTATAAAACTATACTGCAATTCTCAAAACTAGTATTAACAATAAAAATTCAAAACGAAACTTTATTCATATTTCATAGAAACTCTATTGAAAACTTACTGAATACTTAATGCGGCTAGCGAAAGAAGTAAAACAAGTAAATTATAAGAAACATATTTATACATGTTTCAACTACCTACCTACCTACCTACCTTGCGTTCCCGCTTGTAAAGTTATCAATTTATTGCACGTTTTTTTCCTTGCCGTGCACAAGACTGGCTACGACGCGACACTGCACTAAGTCTTTTGCAATATTGACAACTACATTATTAAAAATTACAATGTGTTCAATCTTCAAATTAATATTTAAAACTTTTAGTATGTTGTTGAATTAGTTGCATCGGTTGGCCACTAGATGGCGTTGTACCGGTCCACTGAATCACGTTGTTAAGATTCTTCAGCGGACCGATATATAGTGTTGTGAAATTTAAATAAATGCTCATTTGGTACTCGGTTGTTTTCTTGGAGTTTGAGGTGCGACCTTTTCCTTTTGAGTGACCGGGGGTTTTGGACGGGCTGGATTGGATCCGTACATTTTTTGGTCCCTCGACGTCGGATCTTTTTGGGCCAGTTCCTTGTCCATTTTTTTTGCGTACTTCGGCGGGACGCCAGTGGTGAAACGTCACTGGAGCTGAAGTACTACACGGGGCACGGAAAAGGGGAGCACCAGTGGACGAGCCATTAATGAGGCAGTTGCGGCAGGCAGACTGTGAGGCAAGGAGTTTTGGTGTAACATCCTTTGTGGCAGAGAGCGGGAAAAGAAGCAGTACTTTGGCGCGACCGGCAGAGGGCGCCACTAGTGACAAAATACAAGTGCAAGGTTTGGCTGTATAAAACCGTGAGTAGTGAGTGATCTTTATTCAGTGCAAAAATATACTCTATTAATCTATTGTTTCAAGATTTACATTTGAGTGCGTTTGGAATTTGCTGAATATTTCAAGTTGTTTAATTATTGGACTTAGAAAAAATTTAAATTATTTAAGGACTTGTAATGTTTCGAGATTAAGTAGTTTGGACTTAGAATATTTAAGTGAAAAGTGTTCAGACGGGGAATCCATGCCCGATTTTTAATTTTTTGGTACTATTTAAAAAACACTTGTAAAAATTTCGGTAATATTTTCGAAGTGTTTAACAACTTGTCATTTTTCCTTAAATATAGTTAAGACTTAGAATAATTAAGCTAAATTTGTTCGAACGGGGAATCCATATCCGATTTTTTATTTTATTTTTACTATTTCAACACTTGTAATTTTTTGTCATCTAGCAATTTAGAATTAAGTAAGACATTTGTGAAATTTTGCTTTCATAAAATAATTCACGAACACGCTTTTAGTTGAAACAGATTTTATTACAAACAATGGAATCGTTAATTAGAATACAATTAGAATCTAAAAGAAATATTGAAAAAGGAAAAATTAATTACAAAAAATCACCAAAGGAAAGAGTGACTGAAAATTATATACAAATAAAATTAGAATCGCTGGAGCAAAAGTGGAAAGATTTTATTCAAACACATAGGTCTATAATAGAAATAGCAACTGACAAAGATAATGAAAGAAACACTTACTTCACAACAGAAATATATGATAAAACCGAAGAAATTTATGAAGATTTTAAAACAAAATTAAAAGACGATCTTATTGCATTTAATAGTAATCCAGTAGAAATTAAACAATCAATCTTAAAATCTAAAAATCTAAATGTAAAATTACCAAAAATTAATTTACCTATATTCTCAGGCCAGTACAGTCAGTGGAATTCCTTTCGTGATTTATTTGTATCTCTAATAGAAAACAATGAAGCTTTAGACGAAGTACAAAAGCTTCATTATTTAAAAGGACACTTGTCTGGTGAAGCAGAACAATTGCTTCGACATACACCAGTCACAGCGGTTAATTATAGACAATGTTGGGAAACTTTAACCAAACGCTACGATAACAAACGTTTTTTGTCGAACAATATTTTGAAACGGTTTCTGAATCAACCAATTATTGCTAAAGAGTCCTCATCAGCGATTAGGCAGTTACTCGACAACACGGTTGATTGTTTACAAGGGTTGCGTACTTTAGGAATTAATGTGGATTCTTGGGACGTTATCGTTATTTTTATTATAAGTTCCAAACTAGATTTTGAATCTCGCAAAGTGTGGGAATCACAAATTAGCGCACGTGATACACTGCCAACATTTGACGAATTCAAAGTGTTTTTAGAATCCAGATTTCGTGCCTTAGAATATTTAGATACTAAAGTAGTTAAGCCTATTAATACCCGAAATAATGTTAAAACCTTTCATGTTGCTTCTGAATCCTGTTTATTATGTTCGGGAGATCACAAGTTATGTCACTGTAAAGAATTTGCAAAACAGGACACAAACTCTCGTCGTGATTTTGCCCGCACACATAAAATATGTTTTAATTGCCTCGGAAAAAAACATACTGTTTATTTTTGCCGTCAATCTACCAAATGCCACTTATGTAGGAAGAGGCATCATTCACTGCTCCATCCCGAGGATGTTTTGAATTCAACTGACAATGAGAAGTCAGTCAAGGATAGTGTATCTGCAGCATCTAGTTTACCGAGTGAGCCCACTAAGGTTGTATCATGCTTTTCAGATTTTTCTAGTCGGTCGTTATTGGCCACGGCATTAGTGGGAGTTGAATCGAGAAGTAAGGCAACTGTTGTTCTAAGAGCTCTGATTGATCAGGGCTCAGGCTTCATTTATTACGGAGTCAGCCGTTCAGCTTCTTGGTTTAAAGAAAGTTCCCACTAGCGGTAATATATCTTAGGTTAGGCGATGAGGAGAGCGGTACTTTACCCTCTAAAGCGGTGGTCAGTTTAAACATTCACTCACGCTTAGACCCTTCTTTTTTTTTGAGCACTAGGGCATATGTGCTTAGTAAGCTGACGTCATTACTTCCCGAGCGGAAGATAATTTCAGTCACGTCAACACTCTCTCCTATGGATTTGGCAGACCCTTCATACGGGGTGCCAAATAAAATAGATTTAATTTTAGGTGCAGGTGTATATGGTCAGATTTTGTTGGAAGGCTTAATCAAAGGTCCACCAGGGACTCCCGTCGCCCAAAAAACGACACTTGGATGGATCCTTTCTGGCAGTATACATGATCCCGACCACCATAGTGAGGAGATATGCCACAATATAATGGTAGGTTTACATGTCGAAATAAATGATAATGACATTCTCAAAAGGTTTTGGGAGTTGGAATCAGACGATCCCTCGCTGAGAATACATCAAACGGATGATGAGAAAAAATGCGAACAAATATTTTCTGAAACTACACAGAGGGATGAATTTGGGCGATATATTGTCAAGCTTCCATTTAAAAATGAAGATCCCGCTTGTAAGTATGGTAGCACAGAAAACATAGCTCGCAAACGGTTCTTTGCTTTGGAGAAGAAGTTTAATCATAACCAAGAATATCGGGATCAGTATACAAATGTCAACAATGAGTACATCAAATTGGGTCATGCTGAACTCGTTTCTGTTCCAGATATTGAGAAGCCTGGTGTAGTGTATTTGCCATATCATGCTGTTTTGAGACATGATAAAAGTACCTCTAAAATGAGGGTCGTATTTGACGCGTCATGTCCTAATAGTAATGGGATATCTTTAAATAATGATTTGTTGATAGGTCCAAAACTTCAACCTGATCTGCGACATATTCTTATGCAATGGCGTCGTTATCCCATCGCTTTGGTAGCTGATATTGTAAAGATGTACAGGCAGGTTAAGGTATTTGAAGAAGATGCCAATTTTCAACGTTTTCTGTGGCGTGAAAGCCAAGATTCTGATTTGCTGCATTTACGTCTCCTACGTGTAACTTTCGGTACTTCTTCAGCGCCATATTTAGCTGTAAGGGCATTACAACAACTGGCCTATGACGAAGGTAGGGATTTTCCTACAGTCAAAGAGCGCGTGCTGAAAGATTTTTATATCGATGACCTCATTACCGGGTGTGAATCAATAACTGAAGGCGTAGAAATATATAAGAATATGAGTAGTATGCTTAATCGGGGAGGGTTTCAGCTTCAAAAGTGGTCCAGTAACAATGATAAACTATTGAAAGAGATACAGGAGAGCCAAACAGAAGTAAAAGATAATTTGAAATTGAAAATTGATGAACTATTTAAAGTTTTAGGTTTGCAATGGAATAGAGCTACAGATTCGTTTCAATACACCGTACAGCTTCCTGAGTTGAAGACTCCTGTCACTAAACGAAAGGTAATTTCGGAAATTGCCAAGCTGTACGATCCTTTAGGGTGGTTAGCACCTGTCATAATAACAGCGAAAATATTTATTCAAAAAATTTGGTTATCAGGTATTGGTTGGGACGATGAACTTCCTTCTAACTTGTTTCGGGAGTGGATGGCCTATCGCAATAATCTAGATCATCTCACCAATTTCCGTATGAATAGATGGCTCGGAACGCACGCTTGTACATCGTTGGAGCTGCATGGTTTTTGTGATGCCTCTAACGATGCATACGCAGCCGTTGTTTATGCCAGAGTCATTAATGGTAATGAAGTCGTTTGTGTCAGCCTGGTTTCTTCAAAGACCAAAGTTTCCCCAATAAAACAGGTGAGCATTCCGAGATTAGAGCTCTGTGGTGCGGTTTTGCTCGCGCGATTGCTTCAGGAGATTTCAAACACCTTAGGAATTGCCAAGAAGGACATTCATGCTTGGAGCGATTCATCTGTGGTACTGGCATGGCTTAGGAGTCATCCTAGCAGGTGGAAAACTTTTGTAGCCAATAGGGTGTCTGAGATACTCTCGACTATGGACACGCAACAGTGGTCACATGTTCGTTCTGGCGACAATCCCGCAGATTGTGCTTCTCGTGGTATCTTGCCATCAGTACTTAAAGATCTAGAGTTATGGAAGTTTGGACCGGAATGGCTAAAAAATAGGCAAATACAGTACTACAAAGAAGACCTAGAAACAACAGATTTAGAAGAGAGAAAAGTAAAAATAGTGGCAAATACACTTACCTGTGGCAATGGAAGTATCATTTCTAAATTTTCATCCCTAAGAAAACTTATCAGAGTTATTGCATACTGCAGGCGATTCCTAAAACTTAAAACTAAAACTAAATTTACACAAAATCTAAAATGTACAGAAATTAATGAAGCTTTATTATCTTGTATAAAAATATGCCAATTAGAATATTTTAGAGAGGAAATAATTAATTTGAAAGAAACAAAGGAAATAGATAAAAGGGGAAAACTTACCTCGTTGAATCCTTATCTTGATGATGATGGGATCTTGAGAGTCGGTGGAAGGTTACAAAATGCAAATATTCAGCAGGATATGAAGCATCCTGTTATAATTCCTCAACGGTCACACTTTACCACCCTTTTAATTGCAGATGCACATGAGCGCACATTGCATGGTGGGCCGCAATTGGTGCTTAATTATTTAAGATCCAAATATTGGATCATTTATGCCAAAGGGGTTGTTAGGCAGTTTATTCATAAATGTGTGACTTGTATCCGCCAGTCTGCTCGAGCCAACCATCCGTTAATGGGACAGTTGCCTTTTTCTAGAGTGAATGCCAATCCTCCTTTTCGCAATAGTGGCGTGGATTATGCGGGGCTGATTAGCGTTAGACCTATAAAGGGTCATGGTTATCACTCCACGAAGGGATATATATGTTTATTTGTATACATGGCCACTTGAGTCATCCATTTAGAACTTATGAGTGACATGACTTCACAAGCCTTTATATCTGCTTTCAAGCATTTTACAGCCCGACGAGGGCATTGTAGTGAGCTCTGGAGTGATAACGGCACTAACTTTGTAGGGGCTAACAAGGAGTTAAAGGTTTTGTTCAATGAAGAAAGGTTTAGCATAGCTGATATTGCTGATTATGGCACCAAGTGGCATTTCATTCCGCCATACTTTCCAAATTTTGGTGGACTTTAGGAAGCCGGAGTGAAATCCACCAAACATCATCTTAGGTGTATCATTGGCACCAACACTCTCACCTTTGAGGAGATGACAACCGTGTTGACCCAAATTGAAGCGTGCTTAAATTCCAGACCGCTCTCCTCTGTAAGTTGTAGTCCAGATGATCCTTATCCATTAACTCCAGGGCATTTCCTTGTGGGAGAACCTCTATTGCTTGTTCCTGATTCAAACTTTGAAAACTCCAATATCAGTACATTGAACAGGTGGCACCTGACTCAACGACTGGTCCAAGATTTTTGGCGCAGGTGGTCGCGTGAATATCTCACTCAGTTTCATAACAGATACAAGTGGTCACGCTATACTCCTGAACCTACGGTGGGTGATGTAGTTCTAATCAGAGAAGACGATTTGCCCCCCGCAAGGTGGCTCTACGGGCTCATTGTAGAGAAACACACTGGTCCGGACCAGGTTACGAGAGTTGTGTCTGTGCGTTGCAAAGAAACTGTCATTAAACGACCTGTTTCAAAATTAATTGTACTTCCTGTTACAAATTAAAATTGAATGCTTTGTAGTTGTTAGTTCGTAGTGATTTTAAATATGAACGCTGTTTGTTTGCTTTTAAGTTAATGTGTTGGCACATTGTTTTTGTTGTATTAAGAAAGTTTTTTTTGTGTTGTTTTGTATTTTATTGAATTATATACAGTCCTCTAATATCGAAGCGCCTATCAAATTTTGTTTTATGTAATATTTCATGGTGGGCGGAGTTGTAAGACTTATGTAAGAATCAACGGCATTAATTGAGTTTACTGGACGCCTCGTCCATGGTGGGCGGGATGTTCAATCTTCAAATTAATATTTAAAACTTTTAGTATGTTGTTGAATTAGTTGCATCGGTTGGCCACTAGATGGCGTTGTACCGGTCCACTGAATCACGTTGTTAAGATTCTTCAGCGGACCGATATATAGTGTTGTGAAATTTAAATAAATGCTCATTTGGTACTCGGTTGTTTTCTTGGAGTTTGAGGTGCGACCTTTTCCTTTTGAGTGACCGGGGGTTTTGGACGGGCTGGATTGGATCCGTACACAATGTGGAATAATATCTTACAGTTAATTTAAAAAAGCTTAGCTATGAAAAGGTACTATTTACTAATTGTTCTTATAATTACTATCACAGTAGGTCTGAATGTTTTTAATCAATTTAGATGTGTTTCTGAATGGCGTAGTTGCTAGATTTTAATGAAGGTCTCGATCGTCGTGTGTTATCGATACGCTTGAAGAAAGTTTTGCTCGTATTTCCAGCTCAGACGCGTTCGACATGGCGAGCTGCGAGGCGCCGCTGGCAGCGCCACCGCCGCCCGCGCCCTCCGCGCGCCCCGCACCTCCCGCGCCCACCACATCGCTGCAAACGCCTGCAAGTGCCACACGAAAAAGGAAATCATCCTCCTAGTCAGTAGCATCTTTATTACAATCTCAAACACACAGTAAACTGTTGCAAATATACAGGTGGCTATGTGCGGCCAATCCTTCTTTAATAATATGTTGTATCACAAGAAAACAAAGAGAGTGGCTGAAGGAATACTACAGTAGATTACGACATCCGAAAAAATAATGCTTCCGTGTTAAACACTGTTCGGTTCATTCCATTCTATGAGAAGAATAAACAAGGTCATTAAAATATTTATGTACATTAAATATTTATAGTTTCCCTTGGACAAAGAAATAGGTAAAAAATACACCTCTTTATACTTAAATATTTTGTGCAGTTATAAATATTGGTGACAATAAATACTATAATATATACCTGACAACAATACAAGTAAATATATTACTGTGTCATAAAGTACTTCATAAGCAATCCTGGCGAGAATGCTTCGACCAACAAATGTGCTGTACAGTTATATCATATGAATTATTATTTAATATGTTCATTATTTTAAATATAGGCATACGCTAAAATGAAAACAAGATATTCTAATAAATAAAAATAGTAATGCGGTCGTGTACATGATCGTATTATGTACAGGAAAGAGTAAAAATAATAATCTGTGATTAAAGATTTTTATAATATTGATACACGTTCCGAATTCAAATCTCATTTCTGTCAACTTGTACAAAATAACATAAAAAGCCTATCGAATTACCTGTTGCTAAAATTTTGAAAAACGCGCGTAGTGTTACTTACTAAAAAGTAATAACGACGCCGAACGCTATGTATTATGGAGCAGTCATAGCATCGATCTGGCACCCTTATAAATTCCTCTTAAGTTAGTCAAAATCCTTTGCGCGGATTCCCGATCAGCGCAACAATGCGACCAATTAACCGGCCACGCCGACGAAAATGAGCCGTTGCCCAGCGACGTGGCTCCGATTCCATGAATAAAAAGTTCCACACCCTTTTTACCTCATTATATATTGCGATATTTGCGACATTCATAAATATATCTCATATTTGATGTCTGCAGCGGTCTTCAAATTGCCTGTTATTGATTGCTCCCGTAAGTTTGTGACACGCATGACGAGCTCCTCGTTGTGACAGGATTAACGCACGTTTTAAATCCCTAACCTGATCTCTATGGATGAACTCTGTTCGATACGCTGAGAAGGTCACGCGTTCGCTAACAGCCGGAACACTCAATCACGATGAATTGCAGAAAGAAATAGACATAACGAAGATAGACGTACGGGGGTCAACACATTTGACGAGCTTAACAATTAGGTAATATCTTTCGTCCCATTGCTCTCCCGCTGTTGGGTTCGGATCTCCTTCCGGGACGAGCAGGACTTCGTCCATAATGTAGTACCTACTCTGTACCAGTTTGAATGTACGTATTTGTAATATACCCCCGATATCAAATAATTTCAAAGCTTGTTTCTAGCTATTTTTGATTATCAATAGGTACAGCGAAAAGTTATTAATCGTCAAGACGCATGGACTACCTTTAATTACTTGTAGAACTTCGACTTGAATTGATCGTCCCGAGAGCATTGTATTTTGATTGACCGCAGCCCTTCTCAACGGCGACTTGGAAACTTGTCGTATGCGCAATACATCGGTAATTACTTTATGGAACCAACTTCGATCTATCTCGTCGCTCTACTGTTCGCTTTGTCTACCTGTGATAGGTTATCAACAAATAAAGAGTTACATATTAATGTAGTTACCGTGGAATATCAGATAAGAAAATGTGGTGTCAATCAAAAGACATCAAAATGTATATTTTTGTACACTGCACCGATCATAAATAAACGGTTAGATAACCTTCATTCTGTGTAATTTAATATATTGTTAAGTATTAGCAGCTAAATACCACTTTAATGAATGCAAAAAATGTTAGCTTTAGTGTGAGTTATACAAACCGGTAGGATATGGGTGATTGTGTAAGTAGAGTAGAGTCCATGATTACTAACAGTGGCGCGTGTTCCAGCGCCGGCAGCGCGTACGACGACGACGGCACGGACGACACGCGCTCTACACGCACCGTGCCCGACAAGAAGTAAGTGTACTCTCCTCTATAACTAACTACATAGCTTAAATATAGTCTTTTATGTTCATCCACCCATCGGGCCAACGATCACGTACACATATGGGTCCTTATGCACATAACTCGTCGTCCAAATTACATGGTATCAAAAATATTTGTATTTCTTTTATGTGACAACGACTGTTACAAGTAATAAAATATTAAAAAGTCATGCAATAGTAATTCAAAATATAAGAATTATTAAAGTTTCGTCAAAATTGCGTTTGTTTATTAAATTAATCTGAATATTTAAGTTACAATTCACAATCAATTGATATAATAAAGTAAAATTCATCGACGTGACCACGAGATAACCTGACGGACGGGTGGTATTTCGCAGGCAAAACCACAGCGAGATCGAGAAGCGCCGCCGCGACAAGATGAACACGTACATAACGGAGCTGAGCGCGATAGTGCCGATGTGCGGCGCGATGGCGCGCAAGCTGGACAAGCTGACGGTGCTGCGCATGGCGGTGCAGCACCTGCGCAGCGTGCGCGGCGCGCAGTCGGCCGGCCCGCTCACGGCGCGCCCGCGCCCCGCCTTCCTCTCCGAGCGCGAGCTCAACGCGCTCGTGCTGGGCGCGGCGCGCGACTGCTTCCTGCTCGTCGTCGGCTGCGACCGCGGTCGCCTGCTCTACGTCTCCGCCTCAGTGACCGACATGCTCCATTATGATCAGGTAACGATGTCACTGTAATAACCTACATACATATATTTGTGTTACTATGTACTTTTCGTCGATGCAAGGATCGCCGATTGCAATAAAACCCTATCGATTTCGTTCCAATATTCCCTATGCTTAACTACTCTATAGGCCAATATTTTCCCGCAACCTTCGCCGTTGTTATCTCTTCTTTAGTGTGGCTATAATCAGCTGCCATACTCACCACACTTGATAATAACGCGCAAAAGGACACGCATAAACTTTTTTGCCATTTCGGAAATAAACAAAGTCGTAACATTATAACAATCCCACATTTGCTGCAAGCAATTTATTACTCACATTGCATCAATTTACAATTCATCAAGTAATTCCACCCAGTACCGACACACAGGAAAATGAAATCAAATCCATTAACTCGGTCGGCTCGGCCTCGGCTAATAGGATTGACAAAGTAATCGTATGCAGTTAAAACATGATGTTAATATACCCTTTTTAGAAAAATATTATTTTTACGTAGTGTAATCAATTGATTTTAAGTGTAACATGTAAATTGCAAAAACGCTGTTGGTTTATCAGAATAGAGGAAAAAACCAATAAAAAAACCCGCGGTCCGCCTCCTGACCCCTTTACGTGGCGACCTTATTTATTTGCATGCATATGCTGCTTCAGCGATTTTTAAAAGCTTCTCGTAAATTCTTTTCAAAGCGTACACTGCGAATCACATTATTAATGTAGTTCTCTCTTCTTTAAAAGTTATTAACTGCTTGCAATCTTCAACTACATATAAGAGATATACATTCCTATTTTACGTATAACATTGTTCATTCATTGCATAGCGTTCCAGTTGTCGTGTTATATATTTTTTGAAAATGAACTAAAATATTTCATTACAAGCCCGCTAAGCTTTTTATAGAGGTAGCAATTTTTAAGTTGCCTCATAGACACACAATTTATGTATTGATTATCATTTCACTTAGTAAATAAAAAGTTGCCATAAAAATACCGAGTCGGTAGGTGATTATGAATTCGTATGGTACGCCTATCGATGATGATCTCAACGGTGGCGTCGAGATAGGAGTATCGCAAGTGAGCGTTGCGTCCGCAGACGGAGCTGCTGGGGCAGAGCCTGTTCGACATCCTGCACCCGAAGGACGTGGCCAAGGTGAAGGAGCAGCTGTCCTCGTCCGACCTCAGCCCGCGCGAGCGCCTTATCGATGCCAAAAGTGAGTGTACTGCCATTATTGCTTTATGTCATTTATCCGCTCGCCAAACGGTCACTCTGCTACATTCATTCGTTCAATTTTAAAAGTCCAAAAACATTCTATTTTTATCATTGACAGTATAGTAAGTATTATTATCATGCTTTTAAAAGTGTTCATTAGAAGCTCGGTGACTTTTCCGCTAATATTTTTTGTAAAGGATAGAATATTATGATAATAAGTAAACTTCACCTAAAATTATACTTAGTGGGTTGTACTAGTTAATGGAGTATTTAAGATAACTTTTGTCTTGACTCCCGCCGCCCGACATTAGAAGCTGAAACCGGAGCGCAAAAACGGTACCTCCATCCCCCAATTCACTCCAGAATATACCGTATACATCGAACTAGTATAATAGGATTGAATCATAATGTTATGCCAATATGGTTCTCTTTCATTCCCGAAATCCGTTCGGGCAATTTTTTAAGTGAGCACTGACACAGTTCCATGCCTCATTACCATTCGGAGCGGTTGTAAAACGTGGTCCGCGTGCACCGCCGTGTGACGCGAATACAATAGGAAATAAAGCCAAACACCGCGGGAGCCGTTTTAATTCATGCTTACAATTAGACGTCATAAAAATATAGACATGTCAAGCCTTACTTGTTTACTGTAAAAATATAATAACAGAGGTTATTTTTTTATAAAATGCAAGTAGCAAAAAAACTTAAAGTGCAGCTGAAGGTAAGTGCAGGCAACTATACTTTTCTACCGTAATTCCAGTTAATTTCACGCTAGAATTGAGAATGGCGATAGTATCTGCTCGGTCGAACAGCATAGGTTCTACGATTTAGCAAAATATTGTCTGAACCGTGGCTAACATGCAAGTTCCCTGACCCCGAGTGTATATCTCAGACAGTAAGACATCCTACACTTAAATGTCAATTTTGATTTAAGACGATCGAACAAAAAATTCTAATAAATTTTATCTCATCGCTAGAATAGAAAAAGGTCTGAATAATCATGCTAAAACTTCACCTTCAGGGAATGTGTATTTCATCTATGATATTAATCCCAACCACCGGATCCTTTGTGGACCCTCCTCGATACTTTTCTCGTGTTGACGGGTGTCTATTAGTAAGTTATGGTGCATGGAATTTGGAAGAAAACTTTACTAAAACTGAGACCAGCGGATCAACATCGCATACCTACTAATTTCGTTTCATGATAACTTTCGAAGAGAACTGTGTTGTTCGAAGTATATAAAAAGTGCTTTAGAAGCTGTATTCTAAATGATTTAGTTAAAGCGTTTAAATTTCAATTTTTAAATTTAAGTTTTTAGTTTTCAAGGGTACAAGTGACTTATACAACGATCGCAGTTAAGTTGCTATAAAAAAGTATGCAGCGAACGTAGAAAGTTGCCTGCCTGTTGCCTGCGTGTACCAAGTGCATGCACGCGTCGGGCTACATTGCAACGGGAATGTTCGCAGCGATGCTGCCGGTGAAGGCGGACGTGGTGGCGGGCGCGTCGCGGCTGTGTCCTGGCGCGCGCCGCTCGTTCTTCTGCCGCATCAAGTGTCGCGCCTTGCCGCCCTCCTCCGCCGTCAAGGAGGAGGCCGAGCCCGCCGCCAAGATGCGCAAGAAGCAACCGCACGAAAAGAAGTACTGCGTCGTGCAGTGTACCGGTTGGTGTTCGCGTCTACTCGCCATTACTCGCCATTACTCGCCATTCCTCGCCACAACTCGCCCATTACCACTTCTGGTTCATTCGCACTAAGCACTGTACATTAGCCCGGATGTACGCATAGTGCAACCATCATTAGTTTGACGTAGTCATATTTGTGTGTTGTAGTATAAAAAAAATACTTTATAATTTATTATAAACGAAGATATATTTGATCGGTTGCGATATTAAAACTAATGCTAAATATTATATTCTTGATTTTGTCTTTTCCTGTAAGTGTGCGTGTGTGTCATTCTTAACCACGTACACCATGAACTTACACGCTCGGTGGTCAGTTAGTTAGTGATGAGTGTGGCGTGCAGGCTATCTGAAGTCGTGGGCGCCGGCGGAGACGTGGGGCGGCGAAGGCGGCGAGGAGGAGGCGGGCAGCCCGTCGTGCCTGGTGGCGGTGGGGCGCGCGCTGGGCCGCGCCGAGTGCGCGCCGCCCGCGCCGCCCGCGCGCCGCCTGCACTACGTCTCGCGCCACGCCACCGACGGCAAGTTCCTCTTCGTCGACCAGAGGTACGCGCTTCTCTTTGCAAACCATCCACTCTAACCGATTTTTCTATATATTCTATAAAACGTTCATTTTTGTTTGAGAAATATTATAATCCAATAGTTTTTTATACGCTTTTATCCGGCACAAGTTGGAATAACCGCCAACGTTAATAAATTGCAAACTGAAATAATTGAATTCGATTATCTTCTAAAAAAGATTTTTTTGGTACAAAGATGTGGTTTTCGCCTCACTTACAAACGCGGCAACCACAGATAGACTACATGTTCGTACGCTATAGCGTGTTACGCTAACGGAAACCGTATATGCGTGCGACAGGGTGACGCTGGCGCTGGGCTACCTACCGCAGGAGCTCCTGGGCTCGTCGCTGTACGAGCTGGTGGGCGCGGCGCAGCTGGGCGCCGTGGCGCGCACGCACAAGGCGGCGCTGCTGCAGCGCACCGCGTTGCGCACGCCCGCCTACTGCTTCCGCCGCAAGGACGGCTCCTTCGCGCGCATCCAGACGCAGTTCAAGCCCTTCCGGTATTTGCACGCATCCGCTTACGCGTCTCATCCTCTCGAAGCGACGGTGTCCATAGGACTTAGGACTAATTGAGAGTTGAGCTTGTACATATATATGATGTGGAATACCCGCAATCTGCAATTATTATATAACAAAAAATGAAACATTATTTTTTTTATAAACATTAGAAAGGTGGTAGAGCCGTTAGAGCTCGCCCGGGGCGGTACCACCGCCACCCTCATAACCCGCCGTAAAGCAAC